>VZRU01005185.1:103803-121462 GCA_013398155.1 Pedionomus torquatus | reverse complement strand
GACAAATTTTGGGCCTTCCTTTCCCTTTTTTTTTTTTTTTTTTTTTTTTTTTTTTTTGGTGGCAGATGGTGTAAAATCCCTGGGCTCTTTGGACCTTGACCTCCTGCAGATGTTGGGATGGGGCAAAATGGTCCTGAGGATGGTAGAGAGGGGAAGAAAATGAAAACCCTTCTAATGTACCGTATCAGGGCTAGCAGTGGGGTAGACCACTAACTGCTTTTTTATTACTGTCACTTACCAGCCCCAATTCTTCTGTACTTAAAGAGTTATGTCAGCAATTGTGAGGCAGCTGAAAGGGAGAGTGGATGCATGTGGTGGTGAAGTATTATTGGAAATCAGACCAATACAAGATGAATGAAAGATTATGAGAGGGGCAAACTACCATAGTTAGCAATGCTGCAACAAACTAGACATTGATATATTGTCCTTTTGGAGGTATTCTGACAGCCTATTATAGTTCCCTTAATGAGGTTGTCATGCATTTCTCTTTTTGTAGCTATTAAAATCTTGTCTACATCTGCTGAGGTTTGCTTCAGAGAGGTGGAGGAGGGGACCCATGATATTTTGCAGTCTGCCCTTGTTTAGTAGCCAGGGTCATACCTGGCTGAGTTGCAGACCAGGACATTTAAGTTTGTCCAAGATGCAAAGTTCAGTGGAATTTCAAAGGAAAATAACCTCCATGGTGAAAGAAACGTTTCCATGGTTGTATCCTCACAGTGAGCTGAAGGCATGATGGATGTTAATATGACTAATGGGAACTTTCTACAGCCTTTCCCGGATCTATGCAGATGGTGAGATAATGTAGTATGTGGGTCTCATTAAATATAAAAATCCTGCACATCACCTCTGAATTACAACGTCAGCAAGCTGCACTGCTAAGTATACTAGGAAAAGTAATCTAGTTCTCTCCAAAATAAGGAATGAAAATACTCACTTAAGGATTCTCTTCAAAATAATCAATGATTCCCATGAGTAATATGCATAAAGACATGTAGGTAGATGTGGCAGAAGTGTGAGGACCATGTGAGTACTAGGAAGCAAAACTTCCACTGCTTGATCACTGTCTTCCATAAGGAAGGTAAATAGGGTTTGGAACATGAACCTTTCCCCTCTAAGACACTAACTGTTTGCCTTCGGCTCTTTGGGTCTAACTTTGCATCTAACTTTGCATCTACTTCTGACTGTCCCAGAAGAGTGCAATGTAGCTCACAAGAGGGCTTCAAACAGAGTTTTAACTCAGACCACTTCTTGCATGCATTTTGCTAATCCAGTTCTCTGATACAAGGTCAGTTTTGAGGAGTGAATAGAGGAAGGCTTTCCATGGCTGATACATGCAGCTGGGGAATCGCCAAGGGCTGGGGAACTCGTCTGCATCTGAATACGGCTGGTTTAGGGCCACCAGCTTCCAGCTGCAGGGCACAAAGCAACCATGCCTCCTTGCATGCTCTGAGCCTTGATATTTAACATTTAGGAACTTTCAGATTCATTTTGAATGAAATCTCTTTGTCCTATAAACATTTCCTTCTAAAACATGACATACAAGGAAATTTAATACATCAAATCAGATGCACCAAGTTAATTTCCTGCAATTAGAAATGATACAGTTGGATAATTGCTCTGCAGAGCCCACTGATTTAGTATGAAGCCTCTTGGAAAATGCTCCAATACATCCAGTTTGTACATCTTTATTGTAGTTTAATAAACAGAAAGCACATGGATATGGGCTGTAATGGGAAACCAGAAAGCCAGCATGTAAAATCATTTGGGATTTGATGTCTAAGTCATCATTAAACTAGGATTTGCAATGAATATGTCAGATGTCTTAACACTGCTCCACAAGCGGTATAGAAAACAAGCTCCCCCTGCTCTAATGAGGCAGAGGAAAATGGGTGAATACATTTTGATACACAATGCGTCAGTGTCTGGTTTGTTTTAGTGAAACAGTAACCTCTCTCCCTTTTTCTGGGTAAGTGCAGTACAATAGACTAACGCCACATGAATCTATTATGTCTTATAGGGCTTTTAGCGGGAGTATAACTGTTTAACCGGGCAGTGACACGAGAAGAATTACTATCTGACACTCCAGCTGAAAGTAGAGATTTTATTGATTCACTGCACTGGCCTGCCATTTTAGCTTTGATTGAGAGCCTTTCATGAATCCAAAAAGGTAACACTCCTTCATTGAAAACAACAGCAGGCGGTCCAGCCTGGACTTAAACCATCTGCCAGCTTAAAAGAAAGATGAAGGTGTTTCCCAAAGCATCTACTAGCCTAGATCTATCCAGTAGATCTATCACTCCAACTATTGCACATCCAGGCTGACATACGAGAAATGCTTGTGAAGTCTTTGACTGAAGGTTTCGTGTAGATCTAATTATCAAAAGTGATATAATCTGGAAACTAATTACACCCAGCAGCACAGTAGCTACAACTTCCCTCATTCACTCTCTCACTTCTGAAAGAAGCTATATCTTCACATCCTAGAAATTAAGAGATGCCCTTTTCTTTCCTGTTTTTTTTTCTTTTCTTTTTCAAAATCTCTTTTGAAGAATTTTGTCTTTGTTTGTCGTAGATCAGCTGTGATGCAGAAATTGGTTTCAATTAGATGTTTTCCTAAAAGCAGAATGTTCTATTTTAAACAAAAGAGATTTGCATTCCCAAGCAAATCCCAGTTCAGAGTGACATGTGAGCAGCGTGCTTGTTGACACTTCAGTAGATATTCATGTAGCCCTGTCTCCGTGTGCTGCCCTTCCAGGCAAACCTGAACTCACACTGCAGACACAATTTGATACCTGTAGCTTCCCCTTCTCAGACCTTACTCTTTTTAAGTTTTTTAATACTGCAACTAAAAGCAATGTAAAACAGTTTTAAAAAATCCTAGGAAATAGGCATGAAATGTAAAGTCAGGGTATACAATGACATATAGTATTTTGGAGTCCCAAGGTCATCTAACACTGGCCTGAAGCACATTTAATGTAAAAGCTACCAAAAATAAGTGTACCCAACTGCACTTTCTCAGAAATTTCTCTTTTAAAAGGTACAGTCCTGTTCACATTTGTGCAGGATACTGAGGAATTTTAGATCGAGAATGAGAACCCTTTGACTTATATTATCAGACACATATACCCAGTTTTTTCTCTGTTTTCAGAAAAATGGGAATTTAAAATACCAGAGGCCATGGAGAAAGCCTGGAAAATATGGATACTGGGGAAGAAAGCATGGAGACACCCTGTGTGAGTCCTTGGGAAACCAGAATCAGTCACAGACCCAGAGCTAGTGAGCCCCATTGCTTCCAGCCTGACTCTTGCAAAGTTCCTGGAGTATCTCCCTGCATCCATCCCCAAGGTGCAGGATTTCTGGACAGTTTGTTAATTCAGGTAGGCTCCAGCATCACATCAAACTGGTGCACTGGGAGAAACAGTATGTACCTCCTGTGGCACTTTCACCCCAGGTATTGGATGTAACACCAAGTTTACTTCTGGACAAAATGAAGCTTTGATAACACATTTGCCCAGCCCTGAGCCAAAAATAATAAACTCTGAAACTCAGCAGAGTTTATTCAGTCAAAGCAGCACACTAACATAATCACAAGGCTTGCTTTCAGCTCTCAGCAGAGGCAGAATGAGACCGTGTCCACCCAAAATGCAGCCAGAGCAAGCTCACCTCATTGCAAAGTCCTGCTAGGTGTGAGCTCACATCTGCAGAGTGCAAATAAACCTGGGAGCTTTGCAGGAGCCTCCCTGGTTCCAGCAGACTGCACAGGAAAATAAACCAGGGCCAGGGCGAGGGCTTGAGCCCTGATCCACAATTGTCCATACTGCTTAATTCTTAGCACACTCCCTGGTAAGGTTTTGGCCCATAACAACTTACCCTCTCAAACACAATGCCTGGGCACCGTTAAGAGATTAGCACAGACCTTGGATTTTCCTAAATAGGCAGTTTGCACGAGGCTGCTTTGTTTTGGAGAGAAGAGGTCCATGGACACAAGCCAGGATGCGCCACTACACCTCAGAGCCAGCCCTCAGCCCCTGGGGTCTGTCGAATTTTATAGCAGAGCTGGGATGACCCATTTTATATGGGGCTCAGCCCCACGCAGAGCCAAACACATTCTCCTGGCATTCCTGGTGCGTGGATGCACAGTGCCCATGAGCTGCCTGCAGGGCACAGGCACAGCCTGAGCATTGGAAAAAATGGCTGAAATACTTCCCTAAACCCACTGGTCTGGGAAACGACACAGCCTTGCTCTCCCAGTGCTGTGTCTGACAGAATAGGCTCAAGAGAGAGAAACCAGCTACGTTCAGAGTCAGCCATGGTGGATCTGCACCCACGTGCATTCAGTTCGCTGCCCAGAGACAGGGATAGCTGAGGACTAAGTGTACCACCGTGCAGCAATTAGCCTCAGGAGTTTACAGCAAATGCAAGACAATTTAGACTGACAGGAAAATTTTCCAAGAGACACGATAGTTGCACAAAATTCGACGGCTCCAGAAAGATCTCAGGAATCAAAAATAGCAGAAAATAACGTGTAATGCATAGGCCTTTTTTTCCTCCCTGCCAAGTTTTAAACCAGGGTAGTTTCAGCAGGGCTACTTCTGATGCACAGAAAAAGAAAATTCAGGCTTGAGATCAACTCTTTGTGTTTAGTCCCGCACATCTCCACCCAGACAAAAAGTGAAGTAATGTTTTGAGAAACTGGAGAGTGAACCCAGGGACAATTGTGGCAGAGGCAGCCTCTCCAGGCCATTTGTTCTCACAGGCTCAACGTTTTCAGGGCTGTGGGAACAGCCTACCATGGATGCGTTACCAGACTGCCAGGGATGCATGTCATTCCTTCGCATTCCACTTGCTGAAAATCACAATCTACTGTCAGCTACACGGAGTATGTAATCTGAGAAAATGCCACAAATAGCAAACTGTCAGCGTAGGAAAGATTAAGCCAAATGCTCTTCTGTGCCTCGCCGCAGAAATGGAAGCATCAACATGACTGGCACAGCAGAGGGGATTTTAACTTCACTGACAGGACAGAGAAGGCCCCCGAGTATATGTTCCTAATTGATTGGGCTCCTCTGAGTGTATAGGTGCTGGTAAATGAGGAGCACCTGGCTGGATAAAGGCACAGTACAGCCAAGGTGACAATAGATTGTGATTATGTGCGCGACAGCACAAGTCCAGGTAACCACATAAATTTTCTGGGTAAAATCCACATGTCCGATGGCCTCTTAGACACTAAGTCATTCAGATATGCATGGTGGTTTTGATGTCGTTTTTGAGGGCTTACTGGCTTCAAATCCACCTAAGCTGTACTAAGGTGTCTAAGTGCTTTTAATGGCACCCTCAGTTCCCAGTTCTTTCATGTGCCTTTGAAAGCTCTCCAGCAACCCCTATGACCTTCTCCACACCAAGGCTTCGCTTGAATCAATTCCCCTTGCTTCTGCTGCCAGCCACACAAGTCCACCGCCAGGAGCAAGGGTAGGAGCTCTGCACTTGCATTCCTTGTGCTGCACTGCCCTGTTCATATCTGCACAGAGGTAGACCTGGTGGCTGCAGTGTCAGCTGCCCATCTGAGCACTCCTCCTTGCTGGAGCACCATGAGAAACACCACTGGGGAGAAATTTAAGAGAAAATGTAGGGTTGTAGTTTTTTTTTTTTCCCGTAGGCAACACACACTCATTCTTGCAAGTATCGTGCTGTGCTGTATTTCAGTTGTGGTGTGTTATGGAGTGGAAATTTCTTTGAGATGGAAGTCTCATGCCCCTTATGGAGACGCAATCGCTCTGTTAATCCCCTATGGCCTGTCTCCAAGCTGGTTCAAACATCACAGAGGAACAACGGGTCTCAGAATTCCTGGAAATTTCATGAAAATAGGTGCCCTGGTACAGACATTAATGACACTGTGAAAGGAAAACCTGCTGAGTGAGGTCAGCTCTTACCAGACTCCAGAGAATCTAAAAGGTGCGTGTGGGTTTATAAAAGTTCAAATCACAAATTCACACTGGGGTTTGGACTCAGACGGCTGCCTGAGAAACCGTACTGCAGACAAGGCTTCTCTCCCATGTGGATCCTCTGGTGTCACACCACAGTCTCTATTAAAAAGTCAACCAACCGTGAAACAGTAACGGGGCTGCTGCGTTACACCCAATGCTCAAGCAACTCTCCTTTCTGTTGTAATACAGATGAAACAGACAAGGAAATACACAGTTTGCGTATTGCATCAGGGAGAGAGAAAAACAGATGATTTTTCACCAGATGAAAAAAAGAAAAAAAAAAAAAAGCTTTTTTTGTTTTGTTTTTTTCTGGTGAAGTGGGTTGTTTAAGCAGTGATATTGAATGGTCAGTGTTGGTAAAGACCTGATATGGAGCAGTTTCTGCAGCGTGGCAGATATTCCAGGTGGCAGTCCCCACTGAAGGCTGGCAGGTAGAGCATGAAAAACCTTTCAGTCTTAGGCAGTTAGACACCATCCATGCAAATTATAGAAAGAATCATCGAATTGTTTAGGTTGGAAGGGATCTTTAAGATCATTTAGTCTAACCACCAACCTAACTGCTAAAAAAAAATCACCAAACCATGTCTCTAAGCACTATGTCTACCCGTCTTTGGACCACCTGCAGGGATGGTGCCTCAACCATTTCCCTGGGCAGCTTATTCCAATTCTTAATAACCCTTTCAGTGTAAAAAATTCTCCTAATATCCAATCTGAACCTCCCCTGGCGCAACTTGAGGCCATTTCCTCTGGTCCTATTGCCAGTGATTTGGGAGAAGAGACTGACCCCCACCTCTTTACAACCTCCTTTCAGGTATTTGTAGAGAGCTATAAGGTCTCCCCTCAGCCTCCTTTTCTTTAGGCTGAACAATCCCAGCTCCCTGGGGCTGTCACAGCCTTGTACAAGTCCTGCAAAGCACTGCAGAGTTCCCAGGTCAGAGCTCTCCTCTTATCTGCTAAGGAGAGCTTCATTAAATAACACGTAACAGTAATAAGAAATACGCAGGTCCTTACAAATAAGGACAACAGATACCTCTGAGTTTGTCATTGCAGTCAAGCTAATGAAGCAGCGAAGGAACTGCATGTATGACCCAGTATCACAGACTGTACAAAAGAAATGCACTTTATCAGAGCAAATTGTGGCTGATCTTGTTGTGTTGGCATCTGGGCTCAGCGTTCAGACGCACTGCAACACTGAATGCTTACAATGCCACCACTCAGTGATGGGCTTGAAGGGAGGCTGCTATCACCAGCTGGATGAGAGATTCACAGCTAGCCAGACCGTGCTAAAATATGCTGAAAGAAGCTCAACAGCAGCTCCTCTCCCTGTCATCCCTTCACCTCCTTGTCTGCTTCTTATTCTTATGCCTTGTATTTCAGATCGTGCCCTTCAGGGACAAGAACTGCCATTTCCTCTATACTTCTCCCGCGCCTGTGGCAATGCAGGTACCACCCCAGTGCTCTCACAGCCAAAGTGTTGGTGTGAGACAACAAATCCATCTTGTTACTTCACTGTTTTCAAACATCCAGCTCATAAGTATTCCTGTGCACCACAGCAATACCTAAATGGGATCCTGTTATTGCAGCTAAATTCGTTCAAATTCATTTCACTTACAAAAGGTACTAAAACTGTCTTCTTTCAGCAATAACCTCACTTTCGCTAATCACCAGCTCATTCAGACTATATTTTATACACTTGATTATTCAGTTTTGCCCTGATAATAACTAATGTGCCACTGAAGGCAAGAAGTAAAACGTTTCAGCTCAGCCCCTCCATTCCTAATGGATTCTCTGTTTGTTTACATTATACTGTAATAGCTATTGATCTTCACACGATTATGGAATCCAGGCAGCATTAGAAAATTCATTAATGATGACTACAGAAGCTTTAACCCCGTTTAAAATGTTCTTCACTTTCAGGCTATTCTACATGAATGACAACATCTATTATGGACAAAGGCACTGTAACCACCCCTAATTTGCAAAGCATATTATCTGTGATCAATACTGAATGATAGAGCACAGCTGACTGAAAAGACCGATTTTGGAATTCAAGCGACATATGGTTTAAATCCCACAGTAACCACCCCATGCTAACTAAACAATGAGGACATACAATATCCAGGATTTCTAACGCAGTGCTCCACAATTAACACAGCTCTTCCCTCAGGAATAATGCCACTATTTACATTTTTGGTTTTCAAGGACAGAGAAAGAGTTTGCTGTTTCCTTCATTGGATGTGACACGGTGCAATGCATAATGAACAAAATGCCATAATTGTTCAATAAAGGAACTTTATTAAGCATATGGAGTAACTTTATAAAAAAAAAAAACCAACCGCCTCAATGAATATTTTGTTGTTTCAAGAAACTGTTTTCATCTTTTTTTCAGAAAAAATAAACAATATAAACAAAAATACCCCCAATACCATTGTTTCACAGAGCTCCTTCCAACAGCACGAGTCTTATACATCTTAATAACACTTTCCAGTAAGTCTGTTTGTTTTAGCTCCAGCCTACTTTGAAAGATAGATAATGAGAGAGACTACAAGTGCCTAGCTTACTGCTTCATTTAGATTCCACAACTGTTGTCCCAGCTCTTTTCAAGCTATGTATTAATGACAAAGGGTTATGGAAGGATTTTATTAAACATTAAGTACCTTGGCAATGTAACTAAAGGCGTAAACCACAGCAACCTACGTGACAATTACATATTGCAGCTCTAAAAAAAAGGAAGCATTTAATAATTATGGCTTTATGTAATACTGATACCTATAAAAATTCTGGACTGAACTCAGCCCAAGCATAACTCACTGACTCATTGGGCATATAACAAGGATGAATTTAGCGTCGGGCATTCATGGGAATAGCTTTGCCTGTAAGAAATCAATACATTTTTCAGCAAGCCACATAATAATAAGGGACTGACCCAGGCCTCATAATTCACATTTTCATTCCCATGCAAACTTCCACAGGCAGAGCTGGATGCATGGCTCTGCTTTGGACACACGTTTGCTCGCAGTACCGCAGCACATACGTCCCTATGAAGCTACTGAGTTTATAGTTTGTCTCCCAAACAGTAAGAATAGTCATTTAGTTTACACAGCAATGAGTGCTAATACACTCTCTAGGGGTGGATTTCATTTTCCTTGCCATGAGGTATCTATGACATAGGTATGAGCTAAGTGCATCTGCCATGGCTATGTGTTGTGGTTCGCCTTATCATCTGATATCGCCCCCGATCACAATCTGGTCAGTGGAGTCTGGAGAGCTATTCTGCCTACGTTTGGTGATAACAGAAGCTCAGACACTCAGCACAAATGCATCACTTAAGGTGGGTCAGTTGAATCCCACCCAACTGAGAGGTATAGATGTAAAGTACATGACATATACGATCCATGGCAGCTCTGTCTATACCAAGACCCATTCAGAAGGCTTCTGGTCAGCGAAGAGGCAGTTGCAAAAGTCAGGAAAGGGCTACAATTACACAGATATCAGGACACAGAAGGGGATGTCCCACACCCACATCAACAAGCAGGACATTGCCATGCTGTGTAACCAGACCCAGAAGCTGGGAAGAACTATCAGGTCCCACCACTTAGACATAGCTGTTGTATGACAAGAGATGTGTGTGTAAGATCCTGACCTATAAAACTGTACAATGCATGGAAAAAGTGTCACTCGCTCCAGGTGGCACTGCATGGGCTTCAGTTTGCCCACTGGAGACTGGATATGTAAGGTAAAAAGCACCGGGAGTTCTGTGGGGTGAAGTCACGGGTACTGAGAGACAGCAATGGTGAGAGCTGCATTGATGGATATCAATATCTACATGTTTTTACAGATATAGATATGTATATCAATTGCAATTTACAGCATGCAATTTCTGAATTAAGAACAAATTCGCACATTATGCATGAACACATGCATGTGAACTAAGCACTGTCTCCCTCTCCCACATAACTGGCTTTAACAAAGACATCATTTTACTCCTTATGTATAATCAGAGCAGCTCAAATTCAAAATTATGAACCTAAAGTAAAATCTATTGGAAAACAGCTTGTGAGCAATCCAAGGACTGAAATATATTAGCTTATATAAAAGTTTGTAGATCACAGAAATTTATATAAAGTCTCCAGTCTGCTTAAGGATCACAGATTTACAGATGCAAGCATAAATTCCACTCAGTCAAAAGGACAGCAAAGAAAAATCCAGGGGAAGAAGATACCGTAAAAAGAGTGGTCAGAAGTAATCAAAGCTGAAATGATTTGAACTGAAAAAAATTGCCACCAAAAAAAAGAAAAAAAAAAAAAAAAAAAACAACCAAACAACCGAGCTCCTATAAAAGATGTCTGAAAATCCCAGAAACAGAAAGCTGTTTTCTAGACAAATTTTAGTCCAACTCAAGTGACATTGCTATGTAAAGCAATCTAAGCAACTTCATGAGACCAGGAGAATAGCAGAAGGAAAGATAAGTACTTAGTAGTCTCAGTCTTAATGTGACATTGACCACACCATCAATCATAACCTTCAACTACCTTGATATGCAAGGTAAGCCACTAAGAAGAGAAATTCATACATGGTGCAGATAATGAGGTTAATTTTTCTGTGAGCTATCATGGAAATTATTCTAGTACGTTATCAGTACTTTGCTAAAATTTTTCAAAGTATGGGAATCAATCTTTCCTTCTTCTTGGCTAGAGCATAAAGGCTGAGATTTATAAAGCCTTTTAAGGTGCCTCTAAAATTAATGGGAATTGGATGTCCTCATTACCTACATGCTTTGAAAAATTCAGCCAAAATGCATAAAATGCATAGACAGTGGCTATCATTAAAACCTCTCCAATTTTGCCTTTGAAAGTAGATAAGGATATCATCATGTTCAAATGATCCTCCCGTAAAGAATTTAGCACCAAGAATATTTAGCGAACACTACAATGCTCACTGTAAATTATTTTCAAAGGCATGTGCAAAGACTTTAATGGTGCCTACACAAACAACTGCATGAAGTAACAAGGTGAAGTGAATCTCTGGGGGCTAGTTATCAACACTGCAGTCCTGAAGGAATGGAATGTATTATATATCCCAAGTAGCCACTTTGTTCCTCCAATTGGGAAAGGCCTGGTGAGACTAGGCTATCTATCCTCAGAGCTAATTATCTGGGTAATATGCAAAGATTGCTGTCCAGAGGCATGAGTGCAATGGGGCTCTTTGGGCTGGTTCTGCCAAACCAGTTGTTGAAATTATGCCTAGTTCCCAACCATCTGCAAACCTCAATAAACCATCTTCATTTTACTATATCCACCTTCTCAGGCGAAAGACAGGTTGCTCTAGGTCAACTCTCTTCCTTAATCCCACCTTTATCCTTTCTCCTGATACTCTGGGAAATGGGGCATCCTTGCCAGCTGCCTCCTTCCCCCATCTTGACCATGCCTTTCTCCCCGCAGCTGGCTGGCAAATAAGAATGGAAGCAAATCCCAGGTCTATGGCACTATGGTGAGGGTGATGCAAACCTTGGGCAAAGCTTGTGCTGCTGTTGCTACCCTGCTAGCAGCACCCAGATGGGCTAGCTTATATCTAGCTCTGGCACTGATATCATAAACATAAGCAGTGCAATCACACTCCGCAGTGGAGTGCAGATGAGAAAACCAAAGGAGAAGAGCTTCAGCCTTGTATAATTTCCATGATTAAAATCAACAGCAATGTTTGACTAATTGGCCCACAAAGGCTTTAGCATTGGCATAATTTAAATAAGCTTAAAAACAGAACAAGGTTAAAAAAACAGCACCATTCAGCCTACTAACCAGGCTGCAGAGTTTGAGTCACACAAGGCTTGCTTGTCTGTGCAACAGCCCCGTACAGCTGCCCTAGCTTTCTGGTGGATTACCCCACTGAAAAGTGAGACTGACTAATGTGTTCACTATCAACATCACCAGCCATTTCGCCTCTGAATAGGAACACGGTATTATTAAGGGACTGCAAGAAGAGGGTGAAAACACATGTTTTCCCTCTCCTGCTCCATGCCAGTGCCTGATTTTCATGTATCTCCTTACATGGAGGATGTAAGTCTTACACAGACTTACAAGGAGGCAGGAGAACCAGCAGCAGAATTAGCAGCTTCTCTGTTAGAATCACTAAGAGCAATGTGTGTGTCATGAACAAGCGGTTGCGTCTCCATGCACTCATGCACAGAGCAGACAGAGTATGTCTTGTGTCCACTTTCAAATTAGCTTCAAAGAGTTCTTCAAGAGAAGTCACAGTAAGGCTAGGATAGAAGTGGACCAGGCTGGTTTCCGGACATCTCTGTCAATACCATGGATGGGTGGTATGGCTTACATATGGCTTTTCTCTGTTGAGAAAGCCATAGAGACATCTACAGCCGTCAAGCATGCCACAGCCTACCCGAAAGCACTAGATGAGACCTTGGCCACGTCTGCCCCGCTCTAGCTGACTGCATGAATTCAGTATGAGCCAGAAAACAAAGCATTAGGCAAACTTTGTTACGTAACTGTCGCTGAAGTCGCATTTGGGGCGGCAGGCCAGCGGGTGACAGAAACCACTCTGGCAACTGCTAATTGGCCTTAGTAAGGAGTAAGTCAAAGAGATTGGCCTGGGGCAATGTAATTAGCAAAGTCATTGGCAGCTTATGCCAACAGTCTAATTTAGAAAGTAATAAATAGTTAAAACAGCAGTCTCCTGGGGGCAGGAGCACATACGTATGAGGACAGCTGTCATGGTGAAGCAGCTATTGCCCAAGGTGGACCCACACCGTGCAGGAGTTGAGCTGCCACCAAGGACCCAACGTGTCCCTCCACCAGAGCGAGGGTCCATTTCTGGGGTCCAGGGCACGGGTCTAGACTGGAGTGGGGCTGGGTCTCTGGTTCATGTTTTGTGCATCTGTGCACGATAGAATGGAAACCCTGGAATAAAAAAATCACTATCCACCCACCAACCCACCTTCCTAAGTAAATAAGTTTTAAATGGTACATTTCCAACTGGTGTGGGTCTGTTCCTGAAGCCACTCCACCCACTGCCCCAAGATGATTCAACTGTGACTTAAGCCGAGGGCCCGTAGAAGAGAAAAGGAACTCCCAGGCCATGTGGCCTGCCTGGGCTCATCACACCTCACATCCAACAAGATGACAACCGGTGGGCACGGGCCCATCTCTCAGCCCAGAGAGCAGGGGGGCTGCGGGAGGAGGAAGCAGCAGGGAGGCAATAAAGAGAAGTGGGGAATGGGCTCCACTCCCAAACACCTTTCTCAGCGCAGCAAGGCTTGCTGTAATTTGCTGCCCATAGGTTAACAGCAAATTGCTGTCCCCTGTAGCAAAGATGAAGAGGGGAGGTGTGCGAGGGGCACGGTGTCTCCCTGAGCGGTTCCTGAGACGAGGCAGCTACCCCGGCTTTTGCATCGCTCGGAGGGAAGCCTTGAGACCCGCGCTAGTCCAAAGTAACGAGCTTGGCTCTGGCAATGAAGTGATAGTGGCAGTAAAGTGAAACAGCCATTATGTACTTGGCAGCGGCTCTAGCCTTGAGATAACCTGCTTTTTAATTGAGCTGAGGAATGTTTTCATTCTTTCTCAAGTTGCACATTATTTATGGGTACGATGTGTAATAATAAAAATTACATATCTTGGCAAAAACAATGAGCAAAAAGTCAGCTGGAAGAACACTACACAGCAGGCATATATTTTTCGAGAGAGGTAGTCGTCTATTTTAAGTACCATTGTGCTCCGTCTCAGTGTGGTAAATCCACACAGAGAGCAGCAGAACGCGAGTGATATTTTTGCAACGTACAAAGAGACCCAGTTTAAAAGCACAGCCTGTAGGTATGTGCCGTGAATTGCCTCACCTCTGAGCCCCCTAGACTCATCTCTTCGCAGACCTCTCCTCCCAACCCCACACCCCAGCAGAGGTACCAGTGGAAGGAACAGCCACAAAAACCACACCCCGTGCCGCTGCTCCGAAGCGTGTGTCCTCAGCAGAGCATCTTCCCCTTCCTCTATAAAGGGAGCAGCAAAAATTGCTCCCAATTTCCTTCCACGCTTCAATGCACTGAGCACAGGCATTATTGACAATTTGGTGGGGGGAAGAAGGAATGCGCTGCCTTTATCCATTTTTAATTGCTGGAGACTGTAAAGTTGTTCTTTAGGAAATAAATACTTTACCACTTTCCTCTCCCACTCTCAGCATGGCAGCGCATGTGGTTTATCGACAGGCATTTAATAATAACTTTCAATGCCGGAATTTTTTCAATTGCTTCTTCAGATTTTCGCTCCAAACCACTGCGGTCGGATTACACATGGGAAAAGCTGAGCAAATGGATTTTGTGTAGTGTGCGGCTGCACGGAGAGAGAGTGAGAGAGCACAGAATCGCTTAAATGATAAATCAACTTTTTTATAAGTATTTTTCTTGGTGCAATAACCTTTTATCTACTGCCACACTGTCACCAATACACTCTTTAACCCTTTGTGTGCTTGGAACAGAAAAAGCAGGACTGCGCTGCACACATTGTCTTAAAACTCTACTTCTGTAGCCAACAGGTCTTGCATTTGAAATGGGAACAGGTTTGTCAGCCTGACGCTTACATATCTTTGGGCCTACTAACCAAACATTGGGAGAGCTAACTGAGGGAAAAAAGGTGAAGGATGGGAAAAAAAAAAAGAAAGGAAAGAATGCTGAACCTATAATGTAAATCTCATGTTTAATTAGGAGGGCTGAAGAATTGTGGCCAGGAAAAACATGTTTCTCTGTAAGTGGTTTTGAATAGCACTGAAGATGAATATAATAAGGCTGACAAATACACCTTGGAGGGTGACTGCAAGAATAAAATCGATTTATTTAATAATTTAGAAATTGCTTCCAGCCATATCTCCCATTAAAATCTGCAGGCCATTGTATTCTGTATTTCTTTGGTCTTTTTCCTCCCTTTTAGTTATGCTCCACCAGCTTTAATAAATAAGTAATACATGGGGGGAAACACTTATCTCGAGTGCTTTACCACAGCCCTGTAGGGCTCTTTTATTCTTTCTAACTCTAAATAGATCAAGTCAGGAACAATCATCTCCCTGCAGAAGAAGGATGTTACAGGGTTAATACTCTAAATATAAGCAAGGAAGTCCAAAAATTAAAATTGTATTAATGACCATCAAAGATCAAAGCAAGTAAGCAACATATTAAATGCATATTCTACTTCTCAAAACCAAATGAAAAATCACCTAGACATGTAAACAGCAGTCAGCAGCTGTATGCTCTTTTGTAGGAAGAATTAAAAGAAAATGAGACATAATAAGATTAATGATTAATCCAGAGATAATGCATTTTTTTTATCCTATCACCTGTTTTGAAGTCTTCTCCTTATAAATGCTCCTACAGTTCAAGCTTCCTGAGATTTTTCTCCTGACGGTGCTTTTACCATAATTGTTACAGATTCTTGTTTTTACACTGCACATTTTAGAAAGGAAATATATTGGACAGTCTTGCTTGTAAATCAATTAAACATTAAGTACTCACCACCTTACACATGGAAAAACAAATGTAGTCCAGGCGCAATTCTTCTGCAACTATTTTATGCAGAATTCATAGTGTGAATTCTATAAACAATTCATAAAGTCAAGTATGAGTTTGATATAGGTGCATATCAGCAATGTAGGCCAACTTCATTTACACCGGGAAATTAAACATAAGCATGGAAATTGCCTTTCTGCTTACTTGAGTTTGACAATAAAGCCAGCTGTATGGTCAGGGGGACCATCCTTGGCTGCTCCGGCAGTTTGTTGCTTTCACTTGCAAGACCAAGAGAGTAGTTGAACTCTGCTACAGCAATAGCTATAACAATATTAATTAATTCTTTTCAGCCAAGGACTTCCATTTTTCCCCAAATATTGTTCTATATAACCATTCTAAAACTAAATAAAATGGAGAAAGGAAAGAGAAAAGAGCACACAGTAAAAGCCATTATAAAAGAATTGGCTGAATGGATGTCTTTCAATTGATGTCACTGGGCTTCAGATAAATAAATGGGAAATTACGTTAACGTGCTCTTACTTTTCCCAACATACCAACAAAAAGTAGCTTTTGAAAGAGCTTACATAATAGGCCTACATGGATTTCCTTCGGCAGCTCGGGCAAGGCAGCACTCTCCACCTCAAACTGCTGGTTGGCGAGCCACCAGCCCACAGCTGGACCACGGGAGCGGGGCCAGCGGCTTTTACCCATGACGAGACCATGTGATTCAAATGGGATCCAGGCCTGATTACACACCATAACCCCAATCATCTTCATCTCCTGACTCCTTAGCTTCTTGTTTCTATATGCTGGGGTTCTCACATCTTCCCACAGCTTTGGTAGTCACGTAGCTCTGCCCCCACAGGGTTTGGAGGAGCAATGGGCCCTTGTAGCTGCCTACCAAGAGCTCTCAGCATGACCTATTGTGTCTAATCAAGGACTTCACTCTAGAGCTCCCGTCACAAAACCTTTATAGCGTTTTTGCCTGCATGTAGACAAAACCCCACTAATTGGAGGAAATGGCGTCAGAGTTACCCTGTCACGCACCTGAGCATGGGGAGATTTTCCCACATCAGAAACTCGTGGGTGAGAAGAACACCACCATGGATGAAAACCAAACCCAGTCCATAGGGTAGCAGGCTTGCACCTTTGGTGTGTGTCATGTTTTTTCAAGGATAAGGGCAGTTCCCATCATTCCTGCACTCCTAAGGAGAAGATGGTTTTGAACCACAGCCCTGGTGATTCAAAGGGCAGGACAGGAATGAGGAGCCAGAGCAAGGCTATGTGGGTAGATGAACAATGTGGCATTCACCCTCAAAGACCACAGTGTTTCCCTTTGAGCAGTCTCATAGTGCTCTCTGCAAAAGCTTTATTCAGGTCTTTAGGGGCTCTTTTAAGCCTTCTCCAAGAAAAGCCCTGTAGCCATCAGGTCAAGCAAACTACAACCTTAAGTATCTCTTCCATTAGGGGACCCCTGAGAG
Source organism: Pedionomus torquatus (assembly GCA_013398155.1). Taxonomy (NCBI): domain Eukaryota; kingdom Metazoa; phylum Chordata; class Aves; order Charadriiformes; family Pedionomidae; genus Pedionomus; species Pedionomus torquatus. The sequence continues at coordinate 104,495 of VZRU01005185.1, read as the reverse complement.
CTGGTGCTCAGGGCAGGCCCTATAGAGCACTAAGCAAACACCAAAACCATCTACTGTTTGTTTTTGTGTTAAGGCCTTGTCAGGGAATACGACGAATTTATTGTTGGGGAGAGGAACAAAAGCAGGCAGTGGGTGGGTGGCAAGCTTCCCTCACCTCCTCTTCTCCATCTCTGGTATCTTGCCCACTTGTCCAGGTTGGCCCAGCTGAGGAAGCACGGTGGCTGTAGCGAGCATGGCCAGCATGCCACATTTCAACAGCCAGCTTCCCCTATAATCCTGATTATTCTTTAGAGCTGAAATGGGGGAGGGGGCAGAGGTGGATTTTCTTTCTTTTTGTGTCTGTGTAGGGCTATGTTTTCTCTCTTGTCTGCACAGGGGCAGGCTCACTGCTCCTGTGTGTGACCTGCAAGAAACCCGGCAAAAGAGAGGAGGAGGCAGCATCACTGAAGCAAGCAAGGGACAAAAGTGATTTGGTTGCTACTGGTGCTGCTGCAGGAGTTGCTAAGAGGAAGCACAAAGGCCCCTGGACATTACCACTGGAAAGTCATTAGGAAGCTCACAACCACATCCTCAACGCNAGGAAAGGGGTGGGTGGAGCTCAGTGTGGGCAGGCTGTGGGTTTGACAGGGTGGGTTTCTTTCTAAAGTTTGCCCCTCCCCTCAGAATATTCTTTTTTTTTTTTTTTTTTTTTT
>VZRU01005185.1:75017-103779 GCA_013398155.1 Pedionomus torquatus | reverse complement strand
TTTCTTTTTTTTTTTCTTAAGTTTTATTCATGAGTTGTTAACCATTTTGTTTAGCAAATCGGTTTATCCCAATGACCTTTCCCTGCTTTAATTTTCGAGATGGCAGATGGCTCTAAAGAAATCCCCCTTAAAAGCAGACCCAGACCCAGCCTGTTTTTTCACACACTGGACCTGCATCAACATGCCAAGCACAACTCCATAAAGAAGACAAAGTCCCCAAGAAAGAAGTAGGGAGGGAGAGGGAGGGGGCAGGGAAGACAGAGAAAGACTAGACAGAGTCCAGGTTGACTATTTCTTGCATTGTTAATAGTCTGGGATTTCTGCCTGGTGCTGTTTGCAACCCCCTGACGCTAATATCTCCATACTGGCAACAAACTCTGTGGAGGATGTCTTGGAGGACTGGTATCCCTGAGTCTCTGTTGCAAGAGGTGAACATTAGAGGAAACCAAAAAGGCTGGGAGTGAGGGACCTATGCAGGAATGATGTGCAGAAAGGAGAAGTAACACTGAACCAAGCTGAGCTGCTGCATTGGCATGAAAATACAACATGGGAACAGCAGGTTGGAAGGAAGAATTGGAAAAAGAGACCATCTGAAACCCTAACCCTCTGAACTGCTTGCTCAGTCTTGTGGTGACTCCTTTGCCTTTTGCCCAGGCAAAGGGCAAATTGTTTTTCCAAAGGTGCCCTACCCCAACCATTTTAAAAGATCTTACTCTCACTTCTTCCCTTCCACCCCCACCCCCAACACATTCCCAACTTCTACCACATTCAGTTGTTATGGATGAGTAACTGAATCATGTCAAGAACTGGCATTTATCTCTTCCCCAGCTGGCAAATTTGTGAGAAAAATCTATACAAATTACCACATTTCCTATCTTTTTCAGATGATAAGTAATACCACCCAGAGATGCCAAATTCCAACAAGCAATTCTGTTCATTTTAGTGCACCATCATATTGAAAATGTGGTAAGAATGGCAATTGTTTCAACCAAAAAAAAACCTGTAGGGATGAAATGCACTCAGATTCCGTACCAATGGATTCTTTCCCAACCACAGCATATGCCTAAAAGGAGAGATCCCAAGCAGGGCTTGCAAACAGCAGCGTGAGCTCCTGACTCAAGCCAATTCTTCCCAGTGTGCAGACAGAGTTTACAAACCCAGTTCTACCAACCATTTTGTGATTCATCTAAAACATTTAAGTGAACCCTGTTGGCTTTCTTGGCTGGATTGGGTCATTTTCGTAGAATCATAGTGTGGATAGAGTTGGAAGGGACCTTAAAGATCGAGTTCCGACCCCCCTGCCATGGGCAGGGACACCTCCCACTAGAGCAGGTTGCTCAAAGCCCCATGCAGCCTGGCCTTGACTTTGAGGGGGAAAGTTGGAGGAAAGATGCACCCACATCATGTGACATGTCACAGCCCACCACGCCAAAAGGGGACAAAGGGGACAGCATAACCCCCTGTTTCTTCCCTGCCTTGCACTCAAGCCTATGGACTTCCATGGGGCGAGCACTCTACTGACCCAAGTCCTGCCAACAAACACTTTTGCCCATAGCCAAGGTATGGACTACATCATAGGACATTGCTGGGAGCAAAATACCAAGAGCAGCAGTCACAAGCCCCTTTTACCTGGAGAATGATGTTATGGCTGGAAAGGTGCAAATTGCTAAAATCTCAAGCTTCTTCATGGAGCCTCTTGGCTTCTTTTCATTCTGCATTGTTTGTTTTTCAATTGGCTTAATCAAAGCTCTGTCCCAGGACCAGAGAGACAGTGGAGGAAGTCAAAAGGGCTCCAACTGCATCAAAGTCCAGAGGTAGCCTGAGGTTAGTATTAATGAATCTCACCGATGAATCCCGCAAATGCCACTATCCCACAGCTCAGTCCTAACCTGCACACGACAAAGGAATTATTCCTGGTTTGCAGTATGCAAGGCACTACTCCAGAATAACAGAACCAACTGCTCCCCAAGGTAGTGCCTAATAGGCTTAAATAAAGTGGCCACAGGAATATCCCCCCAAATATTTCCCAAAAAAATGAGAAAAAGTTCAAAGTTCTAGTACCACAGAAGTACAGAGCCAGGCTACTGACTTCGTTCCTTTGTCTCATGTCTACCTTCACATGAACTGTTTGCTGAGTACAAAACACACTCCAACCCTGCTACTATTAGAGACAAGTGACTAGTTTCCCTTAAATCTGGGCAATGACTTACCTGCAGGGCATAGTCTTTATTTTATTTTATTTGGTTTATTCCCCAAGTGGATTGTGGTTTCCTCAAATGCTTCCACCCAAACCATCTTTCCCCAGTGTTTGACTTCTGTGTAATGTCAGTTAACTGAGACGGTCCACGATTATTTCTGATGCAGCTCAGAGTCTGGAGGTCTATCAAACCACTGTGGCTTCCATTCGCTCAAGGAGAGGTAGCAGCAAAACAGCATTTGGAAATTTTATAAAATATTAAACCTCCTGCTTTCTAGGCCACACAGTCCTTGCCTGAGGCAGCATTCATATAAAAAGTTAAGCTATTACAAGATTTATTGCCTAGATGCAAAGGAGCACATAAAATTGAAGTCTATGTCTCAGCCAGTTGGAACACAAGCAGATATCCCTCCTAAGGTGCCCTGAACTGTGCTGGAGACCGGCAAGAAGACAAATGCAGTAGGGCCAATGCAGACCAGCCTGTGCTAAAATAGAAGCATGAGCCTGGAAGCACACGTGCCGTATAAAATAATCAGATTAAAGAGGGCACAGCCAGCCACAGTCCACATATGCTGTGCAGCTTCATCAGCCCAATGGTTCATCATTGACAGCACGACACCCATCAGTAGCATGAAGGATCCTGACAGTGGGAGGCAAGTAGCTGTCCGAGGGGGAAACATCAGTAGATTCATTCACAGGTCCTTCAGTCACCATAAGTTTAACCATACTGTGCTCCAGATGGGCAAGAGATGTGTGGTATTTGAGATGGGAAATCTCTGGTATGGCTTCATATGCCAAGTGTACTCAGCACTGATACACTGACCAAGCTTCCCAGGGGCTCCTCAGCACAATGTGCATTTCTAAAACCTAGCACTTTGCTTCTTCTCTGTGCTACTCAGTGTCTGCAGACTGACAGGTGATTTTTTTTTCATTATGCTCGTGCGAGGAATAAGATTTTACAGGAATTCAGAATCGAGAATCTATTTTCAAGTGGTTTTATGAAGACATATGGAAGCCAGGTCCCTCTATAGCCCTAGTGAGACTTCTTCTATCATAACTGTTGCACATTAGCTCTACTCCTCCAAAGTGGTAATTCTCAGCACTTGACAATGCTTTCAACTCAACACTGCAGTGAGACAATAGCACTGTGAATCTGGTATGCCACCTGCCTCAAACTGAATATTGTAAGAAGATGAAATGTGTGTTCTGAAGAACAGAAATAGTCTTTGTTAGTCATACCATACCCTCCTTACTTTGCATCCAGCAAAGCTTTGGTACATATCCTGGGACAAGTTTTACCCATTGCAATTGTCATGGAATTTCACATACATGGTGCCAAAATATTCATTAGTTACAGTAGGAACAGTATTCCCATTTTTACACACACACAGTGGCAATGCTTTTTTTTTTAAGCCAAAGAAACATCTACTAACATTTCCAACCTTGATTTATCAATAAATCTCAATAGAATCATAGCGAGACTTAGGCTGGATAGAATCATAGAGAGACTTAGGCTGGAAGGGACCTCTGCTGTCACCTCATCCAACCAATGGCTCAGAGCTTAATACTGAAAATGATCACCAACTTCTACATTCACCGCAACTAGTCTCTCTTGGCTGGTGTTGAGATAAAGAACCACTAACTCCATTTCAACCGAGAGGATTTTCCTACAACACAGTAACCTGCTCAGCTGATGTAGGGTGAGCGGCAGACATTGTTTACCTGGATTTCTCCACGGCTTTGTGTTACTGTCTTAGACAAGAGGTCTGTACAGTGGGTGGGGAGCTGGCTGACAGGGGGCACCCAGGGGGTGGTGGTAAATAGTTCCCTTTCAAACTGGCAACGTGTCACAAATGGGTCCCCCAGGGACTGATATGGAGCCCAATGCTGTTTAGTATCTTCTGGCGTGATCTGGATGATGGGATCAAGGGTACTATGACGAAGCATGCTGATGGTACCAAATTTAGTGGGGAAGGAACTTATGTTGAAACAAGAAACTTAGGAAATTCAACAAGGACAAGTGTAGGGTCTTGCACCTATGAAAGCATAATCCAGGGATGCAGCACAGGCTGGGATCTACCAGCCGGGGAACAACTCTGTGAAAAAGGACTTGGGGATCCCAGTGGACAACAAGGTCAATGTGCTGTAAACAGAGTGCTGCTGTGGCAAAACAAACCAACATGGTCTTCACTTTACCAAAAAAGATGTGGACAGGCTGGAGACAGTCCAGGGAATGACCACAAAGACGATCAAAGGACAGGGAAACCTGCCATATAAGGAAAGGCTGATAGATCTGTGTTTTTTCAGCCTTGAGAAAAGCAGTCTTAGGGAAGACCTATCACCTTTAAAGGATGGCTACAAAGAAGATGGAGACTCCCTTTTTACAAGGAGTCACATGGAAAAGATGAGGGGTAATGGGTACAAGTTATTCCTAGGGAGATTCCAATTGGACACGAGAGGAATATTTTTTACAATCGGCCATTGGAATAATCCCCCCAGGGAGTTCACAGGTGGATTCCCCAACATCGGGCACTTTCAGGATTCAGCTGAACAGGGTGCTGGGCCATCCTGTCTAGACCATGCTTTTGCCAAGAAAGGTTGGACCAGATTATTCTTGAGGTCCCTTCCAACATGGTATTCTATGATTCTATGATATGATTCCATGTTATGCTCTTACTCCTCCACCTCCAAATATCTACAGCTATGCACTCTGGATAAAAAATAAGCTTTTTTTTCTTCTTTTTTTACCTTATTTGTAGACCATATCTTTGCTCTCTTTGCATTGCCAGCCAAACAGTTGGGAACCATGACCTCAAAAACACTTCGTTCTACAATAATGATCTGAAATTCAATAGCCTCACGTAAGGTTGATATCTGTGTTGGACCATCACTCACCATGGCACTGTATCTTTGGAGACTAGAGAAGGGAATTATTGCAGACGGCATAAAATGAAGTAAAGTTGAAGGTTCAGAATAGATCATTCCTGGAACGCAAAAACTAAGTTGTTCCTCACTTTTAAATCATTTTTTAAAGGAGTGTGCATAGTGTATGATATAGATGTGTAGTTCATTATAATAAATAAAAAAAAAATAGGCAAAACCAAAGTTTAAGATGAAAAACTCACATGTCCCAAGGAAAATTTTTTACATGCAAAATTATGACTACTGCCTTGGCACTACAAATTTTAATTCACACCGCAGTCCTCTCTGTCACATTAGTTGACTACCTCCTTGGGAAATATTTATGTGGTTAAGGGTTTGCAGGATCAAGCCCAATATAAATAATAATAGGATCACTTAGGCAGCGATTTACATCTGTACAAACACTGTCTAATGAATTCCTGATGGAGTTCTGCTGTTGACTAAGGAAATCATGTGAGAACCTCCACAATAAATGAAGCAGCAACACATTTTGGATCAAAGGGAATCATACAGAAAAGCAAACTAATATACAAAGGGCTGCAGTCATTCTTGGCATATTTCCTCCTAAGTCATTTAGACCTTCTTTAGGCACTGGCACTATTTACTTTATAGCAAAACTGCCTGGCCTTTGAATCAGAAGATCTTCAGTCTTTGAGATCAGAGCTGTCACGTTTAACCAAAAGGACATTCTTCAGGGGGAAGAGGCTGATACGTGCACACTTCAGCCCCACATGGTGTGAAATTTAATGCAGAGGTGTCCTTTCATTCTGCCATTATGCAGCGTGAACACAGCAAGGTCTAAATCCAGGCAAAGACTCTGAGGCACACGGAGCACAAATAACAACAGTCCAAATTTATTTCAGGCATGACCATACTGAAACTAACACTGAAACACTGTAGGTGGGTGCTCTTCTTGAAGTGAATATCTTTGGAAAATGACCTCTTTTCTACATGGTTTTAGGAACTACATCATCTTCTGCAATTGCAGCAGCTGTTTGCTTTCATAACCTCCATCAGACCATATTCTGGCTGTTTTCTACCTCAAGTCACATACACAAGGCCAGACAAAGGCACAAATAGTATTTTCAGGCACAGAACAAAAGGAAGAAGTGCCCTGGCCCTGTTAACTTACCCGCCAGGTGTCACAGAATCACAAAGAATCACAGAATCATCATGGTTGGAAAGGACCTCTGAGATCATCGAGCCCAATCATACATACACAAAAAATTCCTCCAATCTCAGCCATTAGAGTGTGCCCTGAAGTGCCACATCTACACGTTTCTTAAATAACTCCAGACATGGGGACTCAACCACCTCTCTGGGCAGGCTGTTCCAGTGCCTGACCATTCCTTCAGTAAAGTAATTCTTCCTAATATCTGATCTAAATCTCCCCTGCTGGATCTTCAGACCATTTCCTCTGGTCCTGTTGTTATTCGCTTGGGAGAAGAGGCCAACACCCACTTCTCTACAACCTCTTTTCAGGTAGCTGTAGAGGGCCATGAGGTCTCCCCTCTGCCTCCTCTTCTCCAAACTAAACATGCCCTGTTCCCTCAGCCTCTACTCATATGACTTGTTCTCCAGACCCCTCACGAGCTTGGTGGCTCTCCTCTGGACACGGTCCAGCACTTCAATGTCCTTCTTGTAGTGAGGGGCCCAGAACTGAACACAGATGAGGCCTCACCAGTGCCAAGTACAGAGGGACAACCACTTCCCTACATCTGTTGGCCACGCTATTCCTCATACAAGTCAGAGTGTTTTTGGCCTTCTTGGTCATCTGGGCACACTGCTGGCTCATGTCAAGCCAGCTGTTCACCAACACCCCCAGATCCTTTTCTGCTGGGCAGCTTTCCAGCCACTCTTCCCCAAGCCTGTTACATCATTTGGGGTTGTTGTGACCAAAATGCAGGACCCAGCCCTCCCATGTCCTCTAAGGTTCCAACAACAGCTTTGTCATACTCCAAAAAACCCACTGAAAGATCATTTCCTTAAATTACCTATACCCCTTTTCAATCCATAAGATGTATCCATCATCTCTGCTCTGGATGTGTGTAGTGTGTATAATGCCAGTATCAGGGACCACTGCTAAAGAGCTTCCTAACTGCTTTGCTTTCCAGGATTACTTCTGTAGTTATGAGATGGTGGTTTAATGTAAAACCCTTTTTCCAGGAAATTTGTTGCCAGCACTTCCCACTGTACATCTCCAAGTCATACCTCATCCAACTTCTTCCTCCAGGAATTATATGCTCTTTTCTTAGCAGGGTGGTGAGAAAATCAATGTGCTCCCCACACCTATCCCACAGCCTGACAGAACTGCTCCAGGATGGCCTTGAGACAAAAGAGACATCAGGACTCATTCTGTTGCCCACAAATGGACATCTAGCTCCATTTCAGATGCCCCCATTACCCATATATGAGTGTTCACCATGTACCAGGCAGGACTGGAGACCTGTACCCTCTGAGACCAGCTTGGTGGGATGCCACAGGGCAGTGCAATAAGGGTGGACACGGGCACACCGGCAGCTGAAGTGAGTCTGTGAGGAAGTATTCATGTTCCCTTGACTGTACTTGCCAACTGTCTTTGAATATACCGGGACATCTAGACCCACAAGTGCTGGTTAGACACTCAAATACAGGCCCATATAAACTGGAGTTCAATCTGTCTTAATTCCTTGAGACAGGATTTCAGCCCTCAATGCTGACTGGTTCTTGAGGACACAATGTGTAGGGCTATTCAGTCCAAGACTCTGGCCTGCAAAAGGAATCTGTCAGGTTAGCATGGGGACCTCTTGGCTACACTGATGATACAGCAGGTATCATCAATGCAGGTATACAGCAATGTGTCTCTTAACCTGTAAACACACATATGCTTCACTGGAGCTAGCTCCTCATCAGGGATGAACTCTGGAAACACCAAAACATGGATGAGAGCAATCCAAAAGCAAGAAACAGGCAAAGTGTTTCATCTTGGATGAGGACCTGCAGAAGAGGGCACTGCAGAAACAGCAAGAGTGGAGATGCATAATGCCTGGGTCAGCATGCACCAGAAAGGCAGGTGAGACTGAAGACATGTGGGAGCAGTGCTGTAAGTAAAGGAATTCAGCACGCCCAGTGATGCAAAAATATTGAGTGGTGAGATCCAAACAGCAGAGACCATTTGATACAGATCCCAGCCTGAAAGGATATAAATATATAGATGAACTGTCAGCCTTGGATCAAGAAAAAGGGAAGGAATAGACACTGCAGTTACAGATCAAAGCAGCAGCAAACTCCTAAGAACATTTTTTTTTTTTTAACAGAGAACTTCAACTATTGTCCAGTAAAGTGGTCAAAGTGCCGGCAGGGAGAAAATTTAGAGAAATGATTTCTCTACCACTTTAATGCTCTAAAATTAGCATTTCCAGGAAATAAGCTTGTAAAGAGGAGAGATTATTTTTAGCATAGAGGTAAAAACAGTAGACAATGTTACCTGAATCATTTCTACTGACTGTAAAATAACTAAAATATGTCCAAGGGGTTAGTTGGGTACAAAAAAAGGACCTGCTAACACCACATATGAAAAACAAAGGATGTGTCAGCAGATGAGCAGGAAAATATCCCGAAGGTTTAAAGGAAGGAAATGAAATCTTGAGAAGTAGCAAGAATACATCTATCCGTGGGATGGATAAAAAAATCTCCAAGGCATGTATACTGCTGAACATAAAAATAAAATTATTTTTAAAAAGGATGAAACACAAAAGCAAGAAACTAATGAATACAGCTGCCTAGCTTGGCTCAAGGGCCTCTCTGGATCAATTAGAAACCCTTCAGCATTTGGAAATCTGACCAAACTAATGAAAATAGCAAGAAACATAAAGCACAGCAAGTGATAGGTAAGGAGTGAATGAGAAGAGGCTGAAAGGATTTCACAGAATAGCAATACTTAAAAGTCATAGAAGCTGCTTATAAACAAGAAGACGGTTTGGGAAAGTGCAATGTCCATTTTTATTATCAGAGATTAAAAGAAGTGGTAGTTAGACCACTGCCAGAGAGAACAGGAGCCATACAAGGGATCTCTAAGTTTCTCTATGGCAGATTTCCTCCATAGATGGATACTCTTAGCATTTCAAGGAACAGTCTTTTATTGTCATTTTTCCAGCATGTTTCAAATGGCTTTACAGATTACATGCCCAACTCCAAATGCTTGGACAAAGTTTACAGAAACCAGTTATTAGTTACTATTATTGTTACATGCACATATTTCCAAACCACTAAATAATTACCACCATGTTTCAATGCAGAATATTTCTTTACAATCTGAAAACATAATGGCACCAGGCACACGGAATAGAGAAATGTATTTTTGATTATGTCATGATAATAATTGCCTTCACTGCTTTATATGAATTGAATTTTTAAAATATAATCATAAAAATAGCAATTCTTTATTAGGTATTATCCTCTCCTATAATGGAGGCACAGGTCACAGAACACCTTCCTTTACTCATTACTGAACACTGCTAGAAACCAAGCTAATAACTTCATTGTCAGCACAACATTTCTGCAAGGTTTTGCATGTGTCTAAAATGCAGATATTAACCCCTGCTTTAAACATTTGTTCACCAGCATATAACTGTGAACCCTCTCTCTAAGAACTCCAGATGAGGTATCTGGCCTGAAATAAAAGAGCTTTTCCAGTTTCTTGGTAAGAGAGAAAAAGGGAGTTCTTTATCAAAACCATATTAGCATATTTTGCCTCATTAATAACTTCACTGCAGCATTAATTTGCTTAATTATTGCACTTAGAATTCAACATGGTAGCTAATTAATTCAAAGGCTAAAAAAAAAAAATTAAAATTTGGAATCATAACACATACACATATAGCCCTTCTTTCCGAGCACGCTTTTTTTGAAAATTATTCTTCTTTGTTCTGTTCCATGAAACACTAAGTCTGTGGACACAGTAAGTCAAAAGTTATCTTTTCAATAACTTATTTTAATACGTTTTCCCAGGTTTGCCCATTTAGGCTTCTCTCCTGATGAATCTCCCTATAATAAATGGGGTTAATGCATCTCAACAGCCTGCTATCAGGACTTCCAGCTCCATTACCCACTATTAAGATCTTGTTCTCTTCCTCTGCAAATCTTTCTTTCTATTTTACTGGCAATGGCCAACAGGCACACTAAATTCTTAGCAGGTCATTTGAAAGGAGTAGTTCACTTCTCTCTAAGCAGCCCCAAAATTACCTTCTTATAACCCAAAAGAGACAAAAAAGGACACCGAAACACACACACACACACACACCAAAAATAAAACCAACCTCAGAACACCACTCTGTATTTAATAAAGTCTTTCATCGTAACTGAAAAAGGAAATCTTGAGGTATTAGGGTCACCCCTAAAATTCTCTCAATCAGAATTGGGAATGATATTCCAAAACGGCATCTTCTTAACTGCTTGCTTACCGGTTTTACATCTTAGCATGACAACACCATCACAAATCAATTAATGCTCCAGGGCTGCTCTATGCCAACCATCTCTCATGTGGTGCTACAAAGGCTGCCCAATAAAGCAGGGGATGCTCACAGTGATGCTTCAGTGGTGTTCACAGGGGCGTGTCGTCCATAGCTGTGTTAACAGAAAACCTTAACTGAGCACCACCACATCCAAAAACAAATGTTTGCAGCCCTGCTACTCAAGCTGAAAAAAAAATAGTTACATAGTGGCAAGAAGCTGGTATAGCTGGAGTGGTCACCAAGCTGCTGTTCACTTCCCACTGCAAACACTTTGCTTTGCTGGTGGCATCCCCATCCTTTTATACTTACTTCAGCATGTACCAGCTTGGTGAGACAATGGAGGATTTCAAGGTGCTGGCCTCAACTGTCCACAATTTTATTCTCTTGGTTTTTTTCTATTTATACAACAAGCCTGTTTACCCTCAGCTGCAAGGTGATACCTTGCAGATTTAAAGAGAGATACCAGGAGTAGGGATTGATAGAATCTGCTACAGATAGCTCAGTGTTATAGCTCACATTACCTTGCAAGATAATTGTGCTTAATGATTCTCTCTGCTTTTATTGGCAGTATTCACACAAGGACCAAAGAAGTCTATCAATGCAGTCATCATTTTCTTGGGGCTCACTAAAATGAGATTTCAGTGAAACTGAGGCGCTTAAATCCAAATCACCTCGTTCAAAAGCTGTTTAGCTCTGGATGTACCTGAGTTCAGTAGACATTCTCTTTCCAGTTGAAAACGTTAGAAAATATCCTAAAAATTCTGCTTCCTGGCAAGCCTAGATCTGCTCTGGGTAGAGAGCTCAGCCTTATAGACTGTCAGGATGCAGAAACAAAATATATGAAAAACTAGGTTGCCTGCACAGCCATCTCCAAGACATACTCTCAGAGCACACCTAACACTGATGAGGTTCAAGCCCTCACAAAATGCACCCTGAGGCCTCTTATTTTTAAAAAGGATCTGGAAAAGAAAATGCTGAGGGTAGTCGCTTTCTATATAACAGCCTGAAAAGGCTTTTATAGAGGTTCGCACAACTATCTTGCCTCTTACATTCGTTCCTGTTCCCTCTTCCATCCTTTCTCCCTTGAGTCATGTATAAGGCATTTTTTTCCTTCACAGTTTCTCCTTCCACCTCATAAGCCCATCATCTGGTAGTGTGTCTTTTGTGACCTGAGGATTCCAATCCTTTCCAATAGAGGGCAGAGAACAAACCTGAGTCTTTAACTGCTAGGATAACTGCCCTAACCAGGAGGCCGCCATGCAAGAGGCAGACTCCATCACATTCCAGATGTTTCTTGCATCAAAACAATAAGCCTTGTTCCATCCTTTAAGAAAAATTTAAATTAATGCTTGGAAAAGCCCTGCTGTGAAGTGAGAGATGCTCCTCACAACAGCCATGAGGTGGACACCTTGGTGTAGCAGGTTGGGAGGATTTTGGACACTGCACAGTCCTCCACCACCCATTCCTAGCTCACAGGTCTGGCCAACCCTCCATGCCACAGACATCCCTCTGAGAAGCCAAGCCCATAGCCATGTTTGAGAGCTCTGCTGGACAAGTGAAAGATGGGCAGCAAAGCACGTGGATTTGAGAACTTCCAGACCTCGCCTCTGGTTTTTGTGCAATCTAGTGCCCTGGGCTGGAAATTCTGTAGCAGCATCACATTCACTACAAAAATGATGGATGTTGTTAAATTAAACATGAGGATGAAGAACGAGAGCAACTCACTCTGTTATTTATCTGACTTTTTAAATCATTTTACATATTTTATATATCAGACCACTTCCAGAACAGAATGAGCCATAAATTTTTGTGCAGCTAACTCAGTGTCTGCATCACCAGAATTTCCAATGCGCCTTCCTGTGGGATAACCTGGTACCCAGGAAAGAACAGGATGAATTTGGATGTGTCTGCTAAGAAGTAAGCATCAAAAAGGGACAGTTTTGCCATGTAAAATGTTAACTTTCAGTTGCTGGGTCGATCGAGAGAATGAATGAAACTGTTCAAATCCCTTTAAATGAAAACTACGGCTTGAGGCTATCTGCAGTCACTTAGAGATAGTCTAATTTTGGGGGACCTTCCTCTTTGGCTGTTTGTGAAGGAAGCTGAAGTCCCTGGTCACAGTTCTGGGCCAAGCTGTAGAATCCCCAGCAAGTTCTTTAGCAGGGGAATTAAAGACCGGACACCCATGGCAAGCAGAGAGCCAACGCTGAACTAAATTAGCAAAAGATCTATTTAAGGAAACATGTCTAGCATCTGTTTTATCGAGCATATGTACTCTGCTCATTGCTGTGCGCCATTAACACTTTTCATGCAGAGACTGTAAGATGCACATGAGCATTGCAGAAGCTAGGCAACTGCTGGGTTTTTTTCCTTCTTTACTTTGACTCATCAAGACTTCGTTCAGGACCACTCTAGCCTAAAATTGCTCCAGTGGTTAAAAATTAAATCCCCCTGACAATGATCTGAAGGACAAGGGAGCATCAAATACAGAAGAGATTTTCAGGGTGATTAACAGACATCAGGGACATGACCTTATTCCAGCTACAGGAGTCTGGATAACTGAGGACTAACACACAATGTTATACATGAAAACACACGTTTTAACCACTGTTAGTAATGACAGGATCTACCAAGACAGGATGCTCTGTCCTCTGGCTCTGTTGATCTTGGCAAGTGAATGCCCTGACCCAGCTCGCCCTCCCACGGTATGAGGGAGGACCCAGTGGGAGCATAGTCACCCTTTCCACCATTCCATGTCCCCTGAGAGCTGTACTTGGGAGCACCTTCACCAAACACAGACCCTCCTCCTTATCATTCCAGCTGCGAGCTGTGGAGCAGCCCTCTGCCCTGTACTCCTGATCCCAGCTACGCAAGCTGGGAGGACCCAGCAAGGACCTTTTCTCCGGGTTTTCTCCCAGACTAAAGCATCCCAGCTAGAATATGTGGAGTCTGAACCAGCTGAAGATAGCAGGTAAGTGATTGCACTGCAAGGGAAAAAAAAACAACGCTGCTGAAGCATCACACAGTCTTGCTGCCTCATTTCTGGTCTGGAGAGCCAAAAAGGCACACAGGCCAAGAGGTTAATCTAAAATAATTGGAATATTCAGAAGCTGGTAGTTGGATCTCCTTGGGGCCCGCAAGGGGCAGATCAGCCTCTTAGTTACTTTCATTATCTGGATTACAATGAAAAGAGAGGAAAGAGGGTAGAGGCAGACTCTTCCCTGCAGACTCCTTGCCCAGATGTTAAACCAGCTGGCTATGAACCCCACGCAGAAGCTTTGATACCAAAGCCAGGGCTGATGACAGGAGATGGAGTCATGGCCTCTACCTTTCCCATTCTGCCAAAACAGATCAAAGGATCTGAATGACAGCCCAGATTCGCCACAGCAAACGCCACCCGGTATACTGCTCTGCAGAGTCCCATGTCCCCATTGGTACCATGTCCCTCAGGGTTTGGAGAAGACCTTCACCACCTGCACCAGCTCTTGTCAGTGGACCAGTCACTTGAGGACCACAAGCTGTGGGGCTGCAGTGCCCATACCTTGCATTGGCTTTGCCTTGAAATACTGCAGTGCCATGCCCATCCCCATCCTCATGTGCATCTCAAAAGTTCTTTATCCCCACACCACTACTCCCAGCTGTCACAGTGACCATCCTCCAAAGATTTTTCATCCTCCTTCTGTTAAATCTTCTCCTTCCCTTCTGCCCAGCACATTTCTAATTTGTATTTAAAGAACAATTCTCATGAGAAATTAACTTAGTCCACCAGACAGGGCAGGAGAGGTAGCTCAAATAGGCACCTGCATTGGTACCTGCTCTGTCCCCCGGTAATCCATCATATTCTGGGCCACATGCAGGGAATTAAGGAAATCCTCCTTAGGAGAAGTCCCTTGTGTCTCTGAACCGAACGGCTAGCACTCTGCACCCTGTTCATCCACAGCGTGCTGGCATCCATAACAGGTAAATAAAAACATTGCCAAATGCTTCCCCCTTACTGTTTCCAAAAACACAACAGTCTGTTGATAGAAAATTTTGATTTACATAACCAGCAACTATCAATCTGATAACACAGAACAGCCAGCACTGATAAGTAGAAATTAGGACATTTACCAGCTTCAGCATGCTTGAAATCCTATGTTGTCTCTTTAAAAACAATGAAAAACCATTCTGGATAAAATCTTTCAGAATGTTTTATTTCCTCAAGAGAACAGATCTCTTTTCTTAATAAAAAACTCTCGCTAATATTAAAATACACTGAACCTGATAGAACAGAACGTCTCCTTTGAAGTTGTTTCAATCTTTTTAAATATCTAAAGGACCTAACCCACACAGGGCTTGCACGTTTTCAGCCTGGAAAAAAAAAAAAATCAAAGCTTTCTCCCCTTTTTTCCCCCATGTACACCCGCTTGCCAATTATGGGAATTAGAAAAAAATCAGTCTGAAAGAGGTAGAGTTTTTTACACTTTTGTAATTATGCACAGGTTTTAATCATTCAGGGAGAGGGACTGCTTGGGGGGAGAGGTGAGTTTTATTCCAGGAGTTATACACGCAGTTTCATCCTGGATCAAGTGTCAGCCACCAGGTGATTTTTCACAAGGATCGCCACACTCCTCTGCTTAACAGCTCATCTCCGATTTGCTCAAATGATCAACAGCTCCTCGTCTTCTTTATTAGTCTCTCTGTTTGCCTGCCCAGCAATGAGCTCCAGCTCCCACAGCCAGAGAACAAGCCAAGAATAGCCAGATCCAGAGCTGTGAAAGATATTCTTCCAGCATCATCTGGCTCCTTGGCAGAGTCTGCGGGCAGCTGTACTCGCAGCCCTGTGCCTGCCGCTGGGTATGTCATGTGGCCACGCCGTAGCGGTACTGGCTGAGCATCTCTGTCCTCCTGGACACAATTTTCCTTTGATTCACCTTGAATCCGAGAAACCCCATTATATGACCATTGTCTCAGGTTTGATAAATAAGGGCTTTTTTATTAATGACTGCACGTAAAAGATAGCCAACGAGTCGTATTTCTGCTGTCACCCTTTATAAATCTGTGCACTGCCTTTAAGGACCATTCCCTTTGCTGTAGAAGCATACTTCGGCAGCACTTTTTCACAGCACACGAGCAGGATCTTTTCCAGCTGATTTGTAGCACAAGGGCTAGACTTCTTCGCTGATGGATAAACAAAAAGCCTGCAAAAAAGGCATGGAGGGCGGGAGGGCCACTTCAGGGCTGCTCTGGATATTAAGGCTACGTTAGCTAGTCTATAATTTCCAAAATATATTTGCTTATTTTTTTTTCAGGAAAAGCACACCAAAAAAAATTAAAGTGAGCCAAATCTTATCCCTGATATGAAGGATACAATCCTACATGGTTATTGCTTTGTGCTTTTCTCTTCCTCCCTCCCTTCTTTCTCCTTTTCTTCTTTTCAGAAGAAAGACCAGTAAAAGCCCTGCCTATATTAGCTACAAGCACCATCCATAAAAATCCCGTCTTAAAATATTACTCATATCACACTGTTGCACAGTCAAATTTAATAGGAAACAAAGCACTAAATGCAACATAAATTACATCAGCATTACAACTTGGGCATAAATTATCTGAACTAAACAAAATCTGACCTTGCTTCTACTAGTTTGGTCAGTGTCTCCATTTTAGATGCTGCAGGTCATCCTTAAGCATAAGTTTGTCCTTTCAGTTGATTTTTACATTTAAATTGGTTAATAATTCATGACATAACAAGCATTAAAATATAAGCATTTCCTACCTCAGGAACTAACAGTCTGTCAGCTTCAGCAGTAGATGTGACACAGCTGAACACTTGAATCAAAAATGAAAATATTTCCATGTACTGCAACTGATGCAATTGTGTACAGGCTTTTATTTGTCTGCTCAAAGTTTCAACCCCGTTAGTATTTTTCTTTCGTATTGTATTTGTCTAAATCCAATTGTAAATTCTTCAGGGCAGCAGTCTGTCTCCTCATATGTTCATAAAGCACCATGTACACCTATGACTCTCTCTAATAAGTAATTTCCTATCTGCTTATTATTAAAGAGGGATTTCAGGTGAAATACTGTAAATTGAAATGGACAGGCTGGGAGGACAGCTTACATTACCAACATCATTAGGTCAGACATTGTGCTTCAACACAGGACAGGAGCCAATGTGCTACCAACGGTTTGAGCTCGCCGGTGTGCGGGTCTAAATGCTTGTGAGAGCCATCCCACATCCAGTCCCCATGTCCTGACACCATGTCCCTAAATCTAAATGACACGTTTTGCAGCGTAAGAGAGCTCTCCATTAAATGCTTTGTACCTCAAGACACTTTTGTTTGTAAGGCTTTTGTTTTGTTTTTTCCAAGGTTATTCTCTGAGACATTACTGGGTTTGAGTGGCAAGGTTTTGCCAGTGGGGGCCTACAGGAGTGGCCTCTGTGGGGCGCTGCTAGAAGCTTCCCCTCTGCCCAATGGAGCCAATGTCAGCCAGCTCCAAGATGGACCTGCCTCTGACGAGGCTGAGCCCATCAGTGATGGCTGGTAGCACCTCTAGGATAACATATTTAAGATGGGGAAAAAAACCCAGCTGCACAAGAGAGAAGGGAAGAGAGGAGTGAGAAGAAGAAGAGAGGAGTGAGAATATGTGGGACAAACAACTCTGCAAACACCAAGGTTAGTGAAGAAGGAAGGGGAGGAGGTGCTCCCAGGCACTTGAGCAGAGATTCCCCTGCAGCCTGAAGAATCCCCTGCAGCCCCTGAAGACCAAGGTGAGGCAGGCTGCCTCATGCAGCTCATGGAGGTCCACAGTGGAGCAGATGTCCACCTGCACTCTGTGGAGGACCCCACACTGGAGCAGGTGGATACCCAAAGGAGGCTGTGACCTCTTGAAAGCCCACACTGGAGCAGGCTCTTGGCAGGACCTGTGTTGATAGGAGCTCAAGCTGGAGCAGGTTTTCTGGCAGGACTTGTAACCCTGGGGGCACCCATACTGGACCAGTCAGTTCCTGAAGGACTTTGCACCATGGAAAGCACCCACACTGGAGCAGTTCATGAAGAACTGCAGCCCTTGGGAAGAATTCACACTGGAGAAGTTCATGGAGGACCATCTCACATGGGATGGATCCCAGGCTAGAGCAAGGGAAGAGTCTGAGGTCTCCTCCCCCTGAGGAGGAAGCAGCGGCAACGTGTGACGAGCTGACCACAACCCCTACTCCCCATTCCCCTCCACCTCTCAGGCCAGGGGGGCAGTAGAAAAAGGAGTGTCACTGAGCCCAGGAAGAAGGGAGGGGCGGGGGAAAGACTTAGTTTTTATTTCTCTTTGTCCTCCTCTCATTTGATAGGTAATGAATCAATTTCCTCAAGTCAAGTCTGTTTTGCCCTGGACAGCAGTTGGTGAATGACCTCTCCATGTCCTTATCTTGACCCACAAGCCATTCCTTCTATGTTCTCTCCCCTCTCTAGTTGAGAAGAGTGATGGACTGGGCACCAGACATCCTGCCTGGGTCAACCCACCACAGAGAACAAGTTAGATACACTGTGGAGCAACTGGAAAGACAGGAGTGCACTATCTCAGAGGTAAAAAAGAAGTGGGATTCACCACAGAAGGGTGAGCCAATAGAGGAGGTGAGAATTTGTTATATTAATAGGATCACCCGTTGACATGCTCGAGGCATGGACACATCCAGACAGGTCTGCTCCCCATTTAACGATAATTGATTCGTGCAGGTGATATAGAAAGCATGAGAGTCCAGCTGCACAATGCATGCATGGATGAAGCTCCCAGGATGAAGCTGCCAGCATGCTCAGGATTACAATATTTTTGACAGAAAAAAAAAAAAGCATACAATAGCCTTCTGGGGGCAGTCCCCAGCTCATGACCTTGCCTGTACACCAGGACGCCATGATGCCTATGGGTGACCATCCCAAAATCCCTCCCCTTCCAGAAAGTTAGTCTCACATATGCCCTTGCTATTCCCTAAAAATCAAAGCCCCTTTCCCTTAGTTCTTTCCACTCTAGATCCTTCAGCTTCCCACAGGGTGCCCATACCCAACCTCTGCTGACCCAAATCTCTTAAGACATCTCAGAACTCAAATTTCCCATTGACTCCCAGACCACAACTTCCAAACTCCCCTACTCCAGCTGCTGGCCCTAAAGCTTCTGGGACCTCAGTATTACCACCATGTGTCGCCCATCACCTTCTCCCCAAGCCCTCATCTCCCCTGGCTTCCTCAACCCCCCCAACAATCCCCAGTCCTGCACCCCAGACTTTCCATCCCACAACCCCCTTTCCTCCTTCTGTAGGGTCTATCCACATTTCCCCCTGATTCTTTCCCTTTCAGATCCTCCCACCACCAACTCCCTTCACCACCCAGACTCCCCACCTTGTCCCCTTCTTCCACTTCTGCTCACTCACCTCAAGTTTTCTCACCCCACCATCCCTATACAGACAGTCCTACCTCCCTCCATCCCTGCTATGCTGCTGACAGTCCTGATGTTCCACGGGGACAGACCTTCAGGTTCCCCCACAGGCTGAAACTCCACAGCCCTCTTTCCCTACCTGCATCCTTTCCAAAAGAGTTGTTCTGGATGAAATCCCCATCAATAGTGACTTCACTGAGACTTTAAGTATCTGGAAAGGTTTTAGAATAATACAAGCAGTAGTCTTCNACAGACAGTCCTACCTCCCTCCATCCCTGCCATGCTGCCCATCAATAGTGACTTTACTGAGACTTTAAGTATCTGGAAAAGGTTTTAGAATAACAAAAGCAGTAGTTTTCTTTTTTTTTTTTTTCACTGCAGCATTTCTAAGGGACCTAACCATAGGTTGCCCCCTGTGGAGTACTATTTCAACTGTAAGAGAAGGAATTGTCTCACCGAAGAACACTAAACGAGGCCATGGCATGGCAGTATAACCTAGATCTTCAAACTCACACCTTAAACTATGCTTGAGCATCATTTTTGGCTGCACAAAATAAGTTCCTCACAGCCTCAAGGCTCAGCTGGGTCTTCAGCCTTTGACAGCCTTAGAAGTCCATTTCCCCCCTCAAAAAAGCTGTAGTGCCTCTGTAATGCTTTGGTGATATTTATTGTCCAACACCATGTTCTTGAAGCAGCAAAACAAGGAGCCCCCATGCAGCGGTTCCTTCCTCACAGAGGGAAGAGCAGAGGATGCTTATGGCTGCAGAGAAAAGAAAGCCAAGAAGGTCACTGCATACCTGGAGGTCAGTGAACAAAGAAGTCACTAGCTGGGCAGCCAAACTTTGTTGCTTAATGAGCAATCACTGATCTAAAACCCCATCATGCCACAGGCAACTTGTGTGATTACAGGGCTTACAGGACAGTTTTTCCTCTACAGACCAATATATTTCAACGGCTATGGCACCCAAGAGAACTGCACTGGAAGTACATCAGTAAGACTGTAAAGTCAGGCACTTAAACTAGGAAATATGGGGCTTAAGGTGTTCTTTGCAGCCCCAGTCATGCTGTGATACAATGCTTATTTGGACAGGCAAGTGTTATTTCTTCACCGGCCTCCTGTTCTGCTCAACAGACCTAAGAGCCCTTGTTCCCTTCAGTGTTGTGTTCTGGGTCTTTGTTCCACGCCCCGGTTTCCTCACACCACTCAAGTCCTGCTTGGGATGGAAGCAATAATTTTCTCATAGACTTTTCTTTGGCCTTCCTCACTCTTAAATTAGAGTGATTCACAGATGTTAATTATCTTATTTCCATAATGAACCCATGAAAGGAAGGTATATCATTAACTCCACATTACAGCTGGTGAGCTGAGGCACAAAGAGGTGCAGGTTAGTAGATTAATATCCACTAATTTTGCACACCTAAGCTGAAACACTCAAGGCCTGCTTTCTCCTCACTTTGGAGGGCCTGACACTGCAAATTCCATGATGCTTTATGCGTATCTCCCTAGACTTTCAGGCACAGGTACCAGAAAAGCATAACGTCACCACCAGCTCTTCATCAGTCATCCCCAGGGCTGCAAGCCTTCGGTTCTTCACATGAACCATGCCCCATTTGAGGAGGGTCAGAGCCAAGACCAGCATTGGGCTATCATGGCCAACTTTTCTCAAAACCAAAACGATAAGGGGTATTTCGCTTGTGGGCTTTGGCTGCTCTTTCCTGATAGCAAAGGCGTAGTTGGCTCTGTTTCACAAATACCCAGAATAGCAATCCAGACCAGGAAAAAAGGTGCTATCATTGGAAGAGGCCCCTCTGACTTTTATCTCCCCAAACTTTCCTGTTGCACGTTATTCAAACCCAAGCAATTTCCTTCTCCACCTGCTTGAGACCACAGAGAGATGCAGACTGCTTTCAGGCCTCTGGATCTGCCCAGCCTGTACTTAAAACAAAAGCCAGTCCCAGCTAAGATCACGGTGCACTCACTGCACATAAAACCTGGGGTTGGGGGATGAGGGCAGTTACCTGCTTAATCTCCACTCAACACCTCTAGGCTGCAGTGTTTCAAACGTATGGCCCAGTTTGGTTGAATGTTCATAAAAATGAAAGTCTTTAGCAGGGCATTTTCTTGCAAGATTTCAAGTCCTCAAATGAAACTGTGAAAACACCATGGTTAAAAAAAAAAAAAAAGAAAATCAGAACCAGCAAACAAACCAGAAAATAAAATGAAGAGAGCCTGGATATTTATCCCACAGGCAAAACAACCATAAAAAGCAGCCTAGGATAAATTTATCCTAGCCTCCTTTCCGGAGATAGCTGAGCTGCTTCAGCTGAAACTTTCTCTTAGAAAGAACCAACAGCTTGAAGTGGATGCCCAGCATGGAAAATTTCAGCTTAAATAGTTAATACTTGCTGAAGAATAAGCTCCTGGAGACAATCTTCCATACAATATAAGTATTGTTATTACAGGACTCCCTATAGGACACGCAGAGCCATGAATGCCTTTCCCCAGTGCACCCACCACCTCTGTCCTTGCTGCCCCTTCCCAGCCCAGCTCCGCCGGGACCAGGTTCACATGGCCACTAGCCTAACACCAGTTTCTCACCCCAACTGCTTTCTCCGGGGTAAAATGGCACAGCAAAACAAATACTGGGGAGTCCCTAATCCAGCACCTTCAATCCAAGCTGCAGCTCTCCTGTGTAGACTTGCGGTTCCTTTATGTTTTGCTGTCCTTATCACCTGTGAGTTTGCCACATGTGTTTTAACTGGTTAATGACTTTATCCCTGAGCTGAGGACATAGTCTCTGGTCATTAGCAAGCATCATGTGTTGGTGTTGTGCTAAATATCTTGGAAATCTGCATTTGGACACAGCGTGTCCAAATGTCCTCCTCTTTGCAATGCCAGGGGTGTCTTGCACAAGCCTCCCTTATTCTTTTGATGGACTGTAGACAGCTTGCTCATTAGTCTAGTATCTAATTGCTTATCAGTCACACTCTCAAGCTCCTCATTACTTCACTTACACAGCTACAGTAATTAGATTTCACATTTCTTTAGACTCTCGTGGCATTGTTTTAGCCTGCTGAGGAGGCACTCATATATAATACACTTATATTATAAATTATCTCCTATAATTATCATATTCATTATAATATATAGCACATACATATATATACATAATGCTGCTGAAGCAAACTCAAACCTCTCCAGTTCTAAGTGTCAGGGTTGCTCCAGGAGCATCCCCGAATGCTTGTTTATCAGTTTTAACTTCTGCAAGGCTTCACCCATCTGTGACCCTTCGCTTACAAACCGTGCCCGATTGCATCGTTTTCTGCCTCTCACCCACCACCACATACCTCTCCCACAAAACAAAGCTTTCAGATCTGCTCGCTGCAGAGAGGCAAACTCTTTTAGGCAGAAACACGAATTTGATGTTTAGTACAGCGGCAAACAGAAAAGTCACTTGAGCCGTCAGCCCTCATTTTCAGGGATAACATGGATTTTATGCCTTTTCTTTGGTCTAATTTGATGCATTTCTTTAGCACCTATTCTCTAAGCCTCAAGCTTTTTTGCAAGATCATTCCACACATTTATTACTGCACTTAAAAAGCGACAATTTATTTAACTTTTCAGGACAGAATTCTGCAGACTTTGGAGCCGGATTTCTTTTTTTCCTGGAGATCACGTGTGGAATATGTGCTGGTGTCCATACTTCCAAGTGCAAAAAAAACACAGGCACTGGGTGGTGTGTAAAATTGTGCACCTCTTTTCAAAGTGAAATTAAATAAGTGAATGCAATGGGCCGTTAAACTTGAAAAGGCAAACAGGTAATTCCCTCCAGTTTGGAAAAGGGCCATGTCATCAAAGGCTACATCTGCAGAAATAAACAAAGCAGAGCCAGAGTATGGAGCATTTTGTTCAGTGTCATAGAGGTAGCCAGAGAGGCTGCAGTGGTTTCCAGATTGTGACCTTGTCCCACGGCAGTCAATGCACATTTACAGGTGCAGAAGGGAGAGGTGACATTTGGGGACATTTGGGCTCTCTCCTAAAGACGGGCAGACAGGACACTCTAGGCTATGGCCCAGACATCCCTCAGCCACAGGAAACAGCTCCACTCTTCTCCACTCTGCCACCAGCTCCGGTCCCAGGTCACATCACCCAGAGCCGGCATTGTGCCTCCTCAGCGAGACCCCTCCAGCCAAGCGTAAGTGGAGAACGAGCAAACGCCGGGCATGAAAGGCGGTTGGTGAGTACAGGAACGTTTTGTAGCTCTGAAGGTCAAAGTCCTGCAGAGGTTAAAGAATGGCAGGTTCAGACCAAGAAAAAAAAAAAGGGGGGGTGGGGAGTGGAAAGTCTTCCCATGGCCTCCCGAACCAGTCTGATCTAACCCTGAGCGACATCCTAAACTCATGGAATGCAGCAAAATATGCTAGTAGAAAACCTTCAAGGGAAAAATGAGAGTACCTAAATGATTTAGGAACTAAATCGCATGAAATTTCCACTGGTCCCCAAGCTTCTGAAAGGTTTAATTCTCATTAACTCGGCACGAATATCTAAAGCCTTTCCAAATTTCTTGTAACGGGTTGTGCTTGTTCTCCACATCTTCCTACTGTTGTGTGCCATTTCCCTGCCTTGCTCTGCCCAGAGGCCGGCTGCACATCAGGCAGCAACACACTGGCGGTTATCGCAGTTAAAATCGGTCCTTATGAGAAACCCAGCACGTTAGAGAAGGCAGAGACAGAAAAGGATGTTTAACCCTGAGCCCCACCTGCAGATAGGAAAGGGAGATTATCCCAAACTCGGGATGAAGGAGAGCGGCCTGATCGAACTCACCACTGCTCCCTGCCATGCTCTCAGTCCCCAGGGTTGGGGGTGCTCCTCCCAAATACCATGGCCTGGGCAGATTCCCAGCCCTTGGAGGCAGGTGGCTGAGGAAGGATGCTCGCCCGCTTCCCGGGAGTGAATAGCATCCCTGCCCTGGCAGGCAGCCAAGCGCGGCAGCCGCCTGCGCCTGGGCTCTTCCCCTGCTCTCACAGCCTCTTCAACAGAAGTGACACGAGGCACACTCTTGCTCGCAGCCTGCTGCTGCTCAGGAGGTCGGGAGAAGAAGAGACTTAGTCCTTCACAGCTGGGGGGCTCTGGCTTTGCAAGCTGAGGCACGATTAAGATGGAGGGCAAGGAGGGGGAAAGAGGAGGGGGAGAAGGAGAAGAGAGATGCAGAATGGGACTCACTGCACGAGGCTACTTCCCTGCCTCTCCATTACATTTTTCCCCCATGCCATCCTTCACCCTAATCCTCTGGGAAACAACCAAGAGCAGACCGGGGCACAAACCTTCAAAGCCCATGCCAGGCTGGGAATCAGAAGCTGTGGCACTGTGCCCAAGCTCATTAACCCCACTGTGACACCTCAAGCAACTTCTCCCTTTCCAAGACCTCAACACGGGTCAGTTCCCAGTGTCCCCTCCTCTGTCATGGATATATGCATAGGGGGGACAAGAAATCACATGTGCTGGGTAAGACTGAAAATATAGAGGCAGCAGGGAAATGGGAAGGATATTTTTATTGGCACAGTAACAATTTATTGGCATGTGCATAACTAACCTTGTGCTCATGTAAGGAATTGATCTTACTGGGTAGGTCATAACAGTAGGAAGGAGGCAGACCCCAAGGTCTGTGCTTGTTTACTACAGCCCTGGGTGGGTGACACTGGGCGGGTGGCACTGGCTGTCCAGGAGCAGCAGAAGGACTGAGCTGCCTCTCAGAGAAATCAGTGCAGTCCATCACAACCACCCCACGTAAGTATTCGCAGAGGGCTGCACATCTTCCTGGTAGCTGAGAGGTGGAATTCTTCCACCCATTCATCATTCATGAGAGCCTAAAATCCCAAACAGTCCTTCAAGGAGGAGAGTGTGAATGAGGCCCAGGAGGAAACAAGGAGCTGCTGGAGGAAAGCCAAATATACCAGCCTGGACACCTTCAAAGCAGTATGAAAGACATCCCAGCCAGGTGTACAGTAGCAACCACGGGGGGCAGCACAAATCCACAATAGCCAGGAAAAGAAGCCATGCAGCTCCCCACTTTAATGTCCTAGTGATCTGACCAGATCCCAAGCTACAGTGAGAGTAGGCATCTCTTTTAAAGGTCTACATGAGAGCCTGGTATGAGTAACTGCTCCATGACCTGCACCCCCTTAAAGCCAAAGGCATCGAGGCAAAATAGCCAGAAAGGACCGGTGTAATAAAGGTTGTCCCATCTTGGGGCATCTCTGATCTCCTACCAGTCCTGATGGGGGGGCAAACAGCAGGACTTGGGCTGTCACCTGTCACACGTGCCCGCAGTCTGTGATGTATTTGCCTTCACAGCACAGCTGTGAGCTACAGAAGTGCTCTGCAGATGTGAAGGGCTGAGTCTGAGAAAGCCTCAAGGCCTCATCCAGGCTGAAATATGTCCGACTCCCATCACATTCAATGGCAGTTGAGTACCTAAACACCCTGGAACTTGGCGAGGCTGAGCCTCACAAGCTTGCTCCAGATGAGAGTGCTGAGAACTGAACCTGGGCACCTGCCTCATGGTTTAACAACTGAAAAGCCTCATCTATCTCTTCTGGTGCGGGAAAGGTAGAGGGTAAAGAGAGCTGGGAAAGGGGAGGTAGAATTGGGGAGGCACACCAAGGAGTAAGGTTATGTAGACCACAGGCCGGGTTGTGGGATAGGAGGGAAAAATTCACATCTAGCTACCTTGCAGGCAAGACAGACTAGGGAGCACCCCAAAAAAGCCCACAGTAGACCCCATCTGAGGGCCACAGAGGGGGGGGGACCTTTAGGAATGCACTGCTGCAGGGATACCTCCGGGCAGCACGCACGAGGCCCACGCTGTGTGGGGAATGCGAAGAACTGGTCTTTTGTTTCACACCCCTTTGTTTTAACCTCTTGAATCAAAGACCCCAGCTGCTGCTCTGGGAGAGGCTAGAAATTAATCCAATTAAAAAAATAAATTCCCTGTGGAATCAAAACTGCTTGCCAGGTGGGGGGTACGGGCATGCGATTTCTTTCTTCTGCAAAACAAACTCTGTCTTCTAACCCACATTTCACAGAGGGGAGATAGGGGCAGGGAAACGTTTGGAGCAAATATAACAAACAAACGATCGAGATGATTTATAGCCCTGGTACCCAGCCACAGCTCACGGGAAGGTTTGCAGCCTCCCTCTTCTATCGCCTGGATGGAGGGAGACAGGCGCACAATGCCGCGTGCTACCCTCCAACACAAACAGTCATAGAGCAACAAAACCCTTTGCCGCTTCGTTCCACTCTTTTGTTTTCCAGGGTTTTTGGTCAGCCGGGGCCTGTGGAGCTTGACAGGTTAACCCACACTTCCTTGGTTGCGGCAGAAATGATTAAACAGGGGGGGATTGTTTAGGCCGTGAAGCAGAAGGAATTCCTTTGTTTTTGTAGATCACTCCAAGGCAGCCAAGCCTGCCGGGATGCCCAAGAAGAAAGAGGCAGGGGCTGAGTGTGGAGACGATTCTCCAAGGAGGGAGGTCGTGCCACCCTCTGCAGGCTGAGAGACAAGGGCTGAGAGGACATGTTGCATCCCAACTTCACAGCTGGACCCTCTGGGTATGTGGGTGAGCAGGACCAGCTGAAGACCATGCCCAAAAACCCTGGCTCCTCCCTGCCAGGCTCAGCAAAACCCTGGCAAAGCTGTACCATCCTAGGGCTTGTGATACAATGGGATCCCACCCCGCAGACCTGAAGGGCATGAAGTCACCATGCAGCATATGGTGAGGGGAATGGAGGCCAAGGGGAGATGGGAACTTTCAATAGGCAGGACTTGGTGCTTCTAAGACTTCCTAGAAAAGGGGAAGCATATACAGCACAGCTGCCTCTTCTTAAAGCCTGGCTGGTTTCCACAGTCCCATGTGTGTATTAAGCTGCTCAAGGTCTATACAGTCCTGAGGTACTGGGCTAGACGTCCACACGAGTCTTACCATCTCCCGCAGCCCCAAAATGCCTTTTGGCTTATCTCCATCAACACAGATATCACTGGTGAGGATCCCAGGAACCTGCTGAGAGGAAGAGACAGCCTCACCCTGTTGCACCGGGGACACCAACACAGGGACATATGCAAACATATTGTGCTGTTGATGATGGTGAAAAGGTCCAAAGCCATAAATGTCTGTGCTCAGCTGGAGGAGCGAAGGGAAGAAGAAAAGGAGATCCTGGGTTTTGTCTCAATAACTAGCTAGAGGAGAAGGGAAGAGCACCCACAAATGTGATTTTTACACTTTTTCTTTTTTTTCACGTTCCCAAGAGCTGGTTCAGAATCAGGGGGAAAGAAAATTCAAAGCTAAAAAAAAAAAAAAAGGCACCTGGAGTGATTTGCTGGCTACCTCTCTGACTTGGTTGCTGTTGGTATCACACTGGTGGTCTAGGAGTGCTTTCACCGCTTGGGAGCAACACTTTGCTCAGGGATGTGGGTTTGCAAGGGATGGGTGGGGGAGTTTTGCTTTTCTTCTTTGCCTGACACCCACCTCTCAGAGCAGCTTTGATTTCTGTGTCTAAGAGGTACGGGAAGGAGCTTGGCAGCAGAGATCAGACCTCCGGACACTGAGAAATGCCTCCTTCTTAGCAGGCTCTGAGTCTCCTCAACAACACTAAGTGCAAGAGAGCTGGTAAATTATTAAAACAACCTTGCAACAGCTCCGGAGAAACCACCAGTGCCTCAGATTCAAAGGAAAGGCTGTGGTGTGAGAATCCCCATTAGTAACAATGCTCACAGTTTGCAAGAACATATGTCCCCACATGGAGCAATCAACCAATCTGGGCTGTTTAACCACAATATTTCAAAGAAGTGCTTCTAATGCAGCTGATCCGTATGCTTATTTTTGAGCTGTAAAACGGGATTCTTCACTAGCCTTTCAGAACATTTCTGTAATGGACTCTATCCAAACTATCGGGGAGAAGGATTTGCTCCAGCGGAGCGACTGATACACATTTTTTTTTTCAACTCAAAGTCACGACTGTGAAAAAAGAATAACCCAGGCAGACAGAAAGTCCATTTTGTCCTCTAAAAATAAGGCAAGAGGAGCAAGACCCCACTGGGACCCTCTTAAGAATGGCTTTGGATCAAATGTGCGTGAGCTGAGGACCAAGTGGATGGGAAAGGGGAAGGATTTCCAAGCCTCTTCTGATGCGGATGCTTGAGCACACATTGAAAATACAGCCCTTTGCACCCTTTTCTCCTGCAAAGTGCATGGGAGGTGAAAGCAGTTCCTGGTTTATCGATTGATTGATTTTTTATAAAGAATAAGAGCTCCTCGTGGAATAGCCATGCCTTTGCGGGGAGGGAGGGGGAGGTGGGGAGGGGGAAAGGTCTGGTCTCCTTCCCTGCTCGATCTAATCCTAATTAAAAATAAATTACATGCTGTATGGAACTTGAAATGGCAAAGATAATCCTGTTTCACACGAGGGGCCGCCCCGCTGCCCGCTGCCCGCTCCCGACCGACGGTTCCGTTCCCAGACGGGCAGCCTGACCCGGGACTCCAGACCACGGACCTCGGCCCGGTACCGGACCCCGGCCCGGCCCAAGGCGTCACGTCCCGGCCGGGTTATTCCCCTCCCCGCCAGACAGCCGTCTGCGGAGCTCCCGCGGTGGGGATGAGGCGGGGGGGGATTGCTGCGCGGAGGCTTTTCGTATGGAAACCAGGCGTTTGGGGGGAGCTTTTGTTGGCTGCAGAGTGTGTGTCGCCCCCCCCC
>VZRU01005185.1:51306-63367 GCA_013398155.1 Pedionomus torquatus | reverse complement strand
GCAGCAGGCCTTTGTGAACAGACCCTCCCCAGCCTTCCTGTAGGCCCCCTTTAGATATTGAAAGGCTGCGATTAGGTCTCCCTGGAGCCTCCTCTTCTCCAGACTGAACAGCCCCAGTTCCCTCGGCCTATCCTCGTAGCAGAGGTGCTCCAACCCTTTGATCATCTTTGTGGCCCTCCTCTGGACCCTCTCCAACAGGTCCATATCCTTCCTATATTGAGGGCTCCAGACCTGCACACAGTACTCCAGGTGGGGTCTCACCAGAGCAGAATAAAGTGGTAGAATCACCTCTCTGGATCTGATGGCAACACTTCTTTTGATGGAGCCCACAAAAGAAACACACAAAGAGAAGAAGACAGGGCAACAGCTTCCTCCTTTCACCTGGAAAACTATTCTCCCTCCCACTCACAGTGAGAGGAAGACCAAAAGAGATGGGAGTTTGGAGGGCATAGGAGAAAGGGAACTAAGCTGTCTAGAGATTGCAAACACACAACAGTTTTGAAGAACATTCCTCAGTAAAATAACCAGTTGTGTTTATGGACAGAGGATCCTCAGCTAAATTCATCCTCTCTTTTCATGCAAAACACGTCCACTAAATTTGGAAGAAATTCAAGAATTTTGACCTTCCAAAAATCTTACAACAGACACTAACAACACATTTACCAGACAACTAGCTACAGAATAGCATGAAGAGGCACCTCCACAGATCAAGATCCTTAAATTGCTTTTGCCTACAAATTTGCTACTGCCTGAATGTCTGCATGTGGAACAACAGTGCATTTAGCAAGTGATTCCCCAGAGCGGGCATCCCATCCCCAGCTCTTTTTTGCAGCTCAAGGATAATAATTCACCAACATCTCCTTGCCCAGAGTTTAATTTCACTGCTGTGCCAAAGGTGTTCCTCCTCCCTCCCTTGAAGGCTACATGACTTCAGGAGTGGGTTTCAGCCAGGTCTGGCAGCCTGCTGTGACCTTTGCCTGTTTGAGTAGAGCATGATAACGAGGGATCTGAGATGACTCTGAACACACCGCTTGGCAGGATGTTAATTAAAACAAAGTAGTGCTACCTCTACCGTTCACAGAGCTGCAGCTCAGAGAATTTTGTGAAGGCCCAGGAGGTAAAGGAACATGTTCAAGGCCACACGACACATCTGTGAGAGAGCTGGGAGTAAATCCAAGTGCTTTTTTTTTTTTACATATCAGCATACAATCTGTCATACAGGACGAATCCTCAGCCAAGGCCAGCTGGATGCACCAGAGACTGGTGGAACGGGAAGGCAGGAAAATTGCTTCCAATCCCTTCACTTGAAAGGGAAAGATTATCCTACCTCCTTCCATTCCCACCCACACCAGCAAGAAACCATCACTATCCAAATCACCTTTGCAGAGATCCCCACAGTCCCTCTCTCTCTCTTGTCAGATGACAACAAAGTTTGGTCTGCTGCTTTCACATTCACCCACTTTGGGCCCTGGGTTCTGCTTTGTGTAACCACCCTGGTGTGACCTGGGTTTTCTTAGAAGTTATTTATTTTTATTTATTTAACTGCGTAAACTGATTATCCATGTAACAACTTTAATCAATTATCTGTGGCAAAGAACTTCTCTGCAACTTAATTAGCAAAGTTCTTCCCTGACCTAGCAATATCTGATTGCATCATATAAGAGCTTAACTTTGAAATGGCAACACAGTTCATTAAAAATAACTAATAGCTGCAGGGTTTAAAGATGTAAATGTTCATTTTCTTAATGAGAAAAAAAAGGGCATGCAGACTCTACCTGTCTATATTCATTATACTGTGTCCACATGGGATGACTCACATTTGCAAAACTCAAGTTTAATTAACATGCTTATTTTTACAATGATATTTCTCATTATAATAAATTAAATGTTTAAACAGCCAGTGCAAACATTTTGATCCAAGACAAAAATGCTTGCACAGTGCTAGTTTAAGCATTTAATTTATTATAATCCTTTCCATAACAAATGCCTTAGAAGTTGATTTTTTCGCTGTGAAAGGCTATTAGTATTATTTCCTCTGGTAATGTTTAATCCAAGACAATCAAAATGTAAGGCGTGAACAAAATTGGACTGGAAGCAATGATGATAAATGAGATAGTGAAAGAATCTGCCTCCGCCGGTAGCTGCGCTGGAGCCTGCAGCTGGTGCCAGCTCTGCGGCGAAGCTGCACCCTGGCAGGCCACGTTGTCATTAGGAGCTCATACACAAATTAATCAAAGCGCATCCACTAATCCAAAAGCGCGTTTGGTCCCCGAGAGCGTTTCCCCAACACCATCCGCTGTCCTCCAGCGTAGCCGGTGGAGGGGGGGGGGGCTCTTTCTGAAGAGCTCCTTCTAGTCCAAGTTTGTTTTATTTTAAGCCAACCTTCCGACACGTCCCAGCTGGGGAAGAGGGACTGATGTGCTTCCTGACTCAGAAGGAGGGAACAAAGCTGAGAGCGGGACCCCCGCATCCCCCAGGCCACTGCTGCCGGCTCCGGTGGGGCCGCCACTAGATGGGGGTGCGGGTCCGCAGCCGGGGCAGGGCCCCACACTGGGACGGGGAGGTGAGGAGGGGATGTGAGAAACATCAGAAGATCCAGGAGACTCAGTATCCCCCACCATGAAAGCGGGGCAGGAGGGGATTATGCTAAAATCCTGCTGTCTTGCAAGATTCAGGAGCTCTCAGGTTAAGGTAGCTCCATATATTCATGGGCTTTCTAGCCTGGGCATTGGAGCAGGATAGGAGGAGGCTCAGCCATGAAATCAGCATTTACTTTACACCCACTACAACAAGGTTCAGCTGAGAATTTCTAAAAAGCTTCTAAAAGCTGCAAATTTCTTAAAAAGCCCAGCAACTACGTGGTCGGGGTCCTGGGAACAAGGTGGGGCAGGAAGAACGTCCATCCCAGCTTGACATAAGTTCACCAAAGGTGATATTATTACCCAAAGGAATGCCTGATGAGTGGGATCCATCATCCTACATGCTGGACTGGTACTGGAATGTGAGGTGCTGTGCTGTGAGGTGGGGACAGCGGGGCGTGGTGAGCTGGGCCAGGGACTCCCTGGAAACATGGGAAGAGCAGGAAGGGATGCTCAGCCTGGCTGGTAGATGGGAACCAGCTTCCAGCCAACTTTCCCTGGGCTTGTGCCCCCTAGAGACATCTCCTGCACCTCCTAAGGGGAAATTCCCACCTTTGAGCTGGAGTGGTGTCTGCAGAAGGAAACAGGCCAGAAGGTGAATTCCTCTCAAAGTGGTCCAATAAGAAAAGTCTTACAAGGGGTAAAATCAAGTCAGGGTTGTGCAATCAAGCAACAAAAGCTCATGTGTTAAAACCTTCTCGAGGGCCGTGAGGGCAATGAGCCACTTGGGCTGGGGACAGGCACTAGCATCCCCAGCCACCAGCTCACCCTGACATCCAGGAGACCTCCCACCCTGGCTTGGTGGCCTGGAACCAGTGCCAAATGAGCATAGATGTACAGGATATTTCAGGGATCCTGAAAAGTTTGCCTGCAAGTTACTTCAGGTTAGTACGTAATTCAAAATTATATAATCTGAATTAATAAATAACGCTCTTTAGGGGATCTCATTACAGTGTGAAAAGCATTAGCAAAACACAAGTTTTCAATCAGTTTAGCTAGTTGACAAGCTATAATCCATCCAATGGTCCAGGCTGAATCAAATCAGGCAAGGAGAAATCTCTCCTGGATTTATCTCCAATGAATGACGGCGACAGTGACTTTTTAAAGAAATGAGCATTAAAACATTCATGGACAAATCACCAAGTCTCCCCAAATCACTGAATTAAATTCAGGGGTTGCATCTGACAAATGTCCTGCCAGAAGGCACCCATTTATTTTTCATTGCTTGCTGCTTGACAAATTACTGCATCCACAAAAACTCAGTGGATTAATATACTGATCCGACTGCTTAACTAATTGGAAAAAAAAAAAAAAAAGTTATTTGAGTGGTAGTACGATGGTCATTTCAAAAATATCCACTGACTTTGGAAAATTGAGGGCACAAAATTCTTACCTTGGAGGGCAGCTTTATGTAGGCCACAAAATGCCTTGGGTATTTCTTAGAGTCCTCGAGTTTATTCACGTATTATTTCCTTGGATATTCAGTATATTTTTCCAGCAGGCAAGAAACTGAGGCTTCTGTGTATGAGTTTCATCTGCTCAAAATGTGAAAAAATATAGAACCCTTTAGCACATTCTGCTACAGTAGAAGCAAAGTGTAAAAGAAAAGTTCCAAATATGTAGATTTAAAAATAAAAACACAGAACTCTTTCCTCTCTAAAATTGGATTTGAAGAAAAAAGAAAACCAAAACAAAACCCCCAAACCTGGGCTACAGATAGGTCTAGACTTTAATTGTGGAGTTGCCTAAGAAGAATTGTTGGCCTGGGGTCATTTTAATCAGGTTGCATGTCAGCTTGCAAAATCTCCAAATTAGCTTACAGCTCGGGGAGAGAAAGATGTTTTTCTTTCCTGAAGAACGCAAACAGATTGTTGTGACATGTTCTCAGTCATCATGACAGATCAGATCCCTGCTTTGCGCTGCGAGCCGGCAAAGAAGTCAGCCGCTTCTCCAGCCCCTTTGGAGATTTGGGCATCTCCCAATTTGTCAGAGCCGGGGATGGAGTTTATAGAAATCCTCCTGAAAGTGAAGTTTATATGCAAAGACTCTGATAAAAGAGATTGACCTTAATTGGGAAGCAAGTTTCTTTCACATGTTTTTAACAACCTCCAGGCCTTCCTTAGCAGTCTGATGAAAGGGAAGTTGTGAAAAGAAACAATCTGTATTTATGCAGCAGGAACTATCATATCCTCAGCTGCGCGGAGAATGACAAGGAACCGACTCATCCTTTTTAAAAAAGGATTAATTTGCCATTTTCTTCCTGAGTTTGTAAAAAAGTAAGGCTGTGGGTGGATTTCAAAACAGGCTGAGTACTTCAGTTAGATTTACGGCAGGCTCTGAGCCTCTGTGAGACTCTGCACGTTGCTGTGGAGCAGATGACCCGGGCTGGTGTTCCCTCCCAGAGTGTCCCCAGCTTGTGTGTCCAGTTTAGTCCCTTGGCTCTGGCACATTTGGATGCTTTTTTTCTCTTTATTTCTCCATGTTTCAGTTTTCATCTGCCTCAGTAAATGGCTCCAACGGGATCACAGGGAGAGGAGGAAGCAGTGGGATGGGAGCTGGGGTAGTGACTAGATTTCATCTTGATGGACCACCAGAGGGAGAGGCAGGTGCAAATTCATGACAACTGGCTGGTTGTGAGACGCATCTCACCTGCGTGGTGGCCCTCAGAGGTCTGCATCTGAACCAGCAACCAGCAGTGCCCGATCCACAGGACAAGAGAAAGAAACAGAGGTTTCCAAATGGTGATTCCTCCAACTTACTGGCTGCTGCCTCTTTCCCTTAACAACCTCAGGCACCTTCTTTAGGGAAAATTAATCTATCTGTCCCTGGTAGTGCCCAAAGGCTCAGAATTGCCTGAAGCTGGGAAAGGACACATGCAGCAGCAGGACCCCTCCCCTGGGACCGTGGCAAGCCACAAAGGTAGGGACATGTCTGGGCAGCGAAAGACCTGGGACCCCTTTGCCAAAACAGGAGAGGAGACGCAACAGAGACCTGTGCCTTCACCACAAAGAAGCCACCCTGAGTAGGTGATGTAAGAAACCCCAACCCCCTGAGGCCTGTAAAACTGGATGGGATGCAACAGTGGGGGGAGATATCTGTGGGGACAACCCTTGGCACCAGGAGAAGAGACTGTATTTCCCCATGTCTGCCTTTTCCTTCTGTCATTCTACAAGCCAAGAGAAGTCACAACCATACGTCTCTGGGTAGAGGCTGCCAGTTTCTTTCTCCCAAAGGCCTCCACGCTGACAGCAGAAAAATCTTCATCTTCCCTGTTATACAAGTTTGAGGACTTTTNTTTTTTTTTTTTTTTTCTTTTTTTTCCTTCTCCCTGGCTCCCTGCCATCAACCCTGGTGGGACCCAGGGCAAGGCAGCAGTGCCATGCAACCCAGATGTCAGCAAACCGCTAATCCTAAGGGACAGACCCCTGGGGTGAGATTCCTGCTGCAACTTCTCCAATTAGACGGCTTACCTCCTGCTTTGCCTCTGCTTTAGCCATTTCGGACCTAACATATTTTATTGTTCAGCCTCCTAGTTAAATGGCTGGGAAGATCTGGCTTGTAAGCACGCAGAGATTACTGGTTCAATAATAGAGTCAGGCACGTTGGCTTTACTTCTTTCTGCTAATAAAGCTCCAAAATAAAGCTGTTGACTCTTCTTTCATCAACCTCAGCCCCGTGAGGCTCTCCCATGTCTCGCCTGGTGATTAGAGCAGAGGACTGGGAACATGGGTCTGCGGTTCAGCCCTTAATGAGCCGCCTGTTCAGCGTGTTTCACTTGGGGCTTTTGACCCCTTTGCACCTCAGCCAACTCAGCTGTAAAACTGGCTGCAGGGTAGACCTCACGGGAACCAGTGACTGAGCCCCAGTTGAGCCTTGAGTCTGGGTCTCATGGTTAAACACAAAATAAAACCCAACAACTATTTGAATCTGCGGTGACCCGGCTCGAACGCCATGAGGACATCAGACCTTGCCAGTGCAAACAGCATCAGTCTCTGGGATCTCCTGTCACAATGTCAGAGCAAATATAAGTTGTTCCCCTGCGATTTGTGAAATAAAAAGATGCTGCAGACACAGACAAGGTAACGTGGTGCCAGCTCTGGTACCTGGGTACACTTGCACCTGCAGCACTGAGCAGTGCTGGGAAAACCTGGGTGGCATGCACCCATCCCAGTGCTGAGGTTGTCCCCCATCTAGGGAGAGTGGGGTCTCTGCTGCTTTATAAATCTTTCAGCTGCAAGACGGCCCACAGCCCATCCCTTCCCCAGAAAGGCTCCTCATAGGGAAACCAGCATGAGCCATGCCAAGGACTGTTTCACACCAAGACCAAAACATTTCCAATGTGACTCATAGCCAGGATGGCTGCAGCTGCTCACCCCTCTGTTAGCACTCATTGCTCAGCGTAAGAGAAGGAGATAAAAGGAGGAGCTCATGTCTCATACAGCTTGTTTGCCATGTGACAACATCTAGGTACGATGAGAAGTTCTGCCTCACCCATCTGACCCTGCCCAACACACTTACGTATCTACTCATATGAAGCACAGTGACTTCTCTCAAAGTTGAGAACAATCAAGAGATTTCTCCATTTTTAATGGGAAGTTGCAGGTCAGTCTTGCAGGTGGCACAGGGGAACCAGAGCTGGCACTTCACAGAGGAGGCAGTGAAAAAGGTAGAGGCACCATCCCTCAGGATCTCAGTGGTGGGGGTCTCACACATGCTGTTTGTCACAGCAGGCTTAGTAAAATGGAGTGAGGAACTGTTTTCAGGAAGAGCAAGAGCACCTGGGTTTCATCCAATTGGGTCCTGTGGCAGAGCCATTCACTCCTACACCTACTCTGCACCTTCTCATACAGTCCTCCTCTGTGCAGCCATATGGAGATGAGACTCCTCAACCAGGAAGCTCTTCCGTGGGATCAAGAGGAGTCGTCTCTCAACATTTTCTCAACATTTCAACCATCCAGACATACCAAACTGAGCAGAGGCTTGAAAAGGACTGAGGTTGAGAACTGTCTTATAAAGCCTTCTCCATACCAGGTACCTACCGCTTATAACCCCAGCTGCCCCAGAAAGTGCCCTTGTAGGCACTTGGTGACTTGTAGGTGCGGAGAAGGTGCTGCCATGAAGTGTTTTCTGTAGTTGGGAAGGTGGGTATTTGCATGCTGTTTCCATTGTGCAATGAGCCAGGATCAGTGTGGGTGGCTGGGTGTGAACCCAGACCTTCAGTGCACAACAGAGATCTCTGTTCTGGTGTAAGGAACCTTTCGCTGAGGATTTTCCATCCCTTGAGGAAAATATGCTAACAGGCTTTAAATAATTAAACAAATCACATTACAGGCAAACCCAAGCTGATCTTTAAAATGCATTATCCCCAGAACATGAGAGAAATGCTCAGTGCTTTATGCCTTGCTCCAACCTCTTCACATATTAACTCATTCATCACACAAGGGACCACCCAGCTGCATCTCCACCACGGAGTAAAATGCCATGCCAGTCACCTCCATCTTTAAAACCAGTATTGCCACAGCTGGGAACCAGGTTTCTTCAGCACCAGCAAGCACAAGCAGTGGGGAAACAAAGCTCTTTTCATCAAGCAAAACTTGCACGGAGGATGTTGCTCCCACAGAGCCACTTGTTGGTTTTGACTGAGAAGGGCAGGCTTCCCTTATGGCAATAAGATGCTCTGGGGCAGCTGCAGCCACCTCCTTGCAGGAAGAGGGAGTTATGTGCGGTCACAATGGGGGAAAAGTTTGGCTTTCTGTGGGTAGAGGCAAGGAAGTCAGCTACCTTGAGCATCTCCTTTGGGCCACCGAAGTAGAGATGGAAGCCTTCAAAGAGAGGAAGGCAGAGCATCTACAAGGTGGTTGTCTCCATATAGCAGAATACTGCAGGACATTTATCTAGTTCTCTGAAGGTTAATTCTTATTCTTCTTCTCCCAAACTACCCCCAAAACTGCCTGGAGACATACTGTCTGCCAGACTGTGTGAGGACAGGTGAGCAGTCTGAGGCAACAACTAGAAGGTCTGCAGCAAGGAGAAACCCTTGCTGTCGAGGAGCAGAGAAAGGCTAAGCCCATCCTCATCCCTCCCCAATGTCCCCCTATCCCAGCAGTGAGGCTGGGCTTTGCCCCTGCACTCACAGGGCCCCATGGAGGACAAACTAGTGGATAGAGGCCACTGCCACCCCCTCTCCAATTAGTTTGGTTTCCTGCAGTGGTGTTTTCTGGCTCCTCGGCTCTCTCCCTTGCTGTGCATGGCCCAGAGCAGAGAGGCTATAACATGTGGAGCTTAAATTATTTGACAGTTTGCCCTTTTGGGATTAGGGAATGCCATGGAAATGGTTGCTCATGGCACTGCGGGATAAGCCCTGAGAAACAGAGCTGTGCTGAGGGTGCTGGAGGCAGCCACGGCTGTGAGGGAGCTCCCCATCCCTTTTCCCACCTCACCTGGCCTCCAGATTCATGGGCTGCATTCCTCCCTCCATCTCTTGGTCTTCCAGGCTGTCTGAAGCGAGAGACCTCCAGCTTTTCCCATGCTATTTCTCAAGCAATTTCTTGCCTCAGCAGTCCACATTGGACACTCATGGGGACCTCACTGCCCCAGGCTTATCAAATAGCATCTTCAGGGAAGGAGATTTGGCCTTAGCCAGGCCAAAATGATCGTTGCTGTTGTTGCTAGAGCTTGATTTTGTAAGGAAAACGATTGAAGGGAGGACAGGGAGTGCTCAGAAATGATTGCTGTTGGTCTCTCTTTACCCTATCTTCTATCTCTCAGGAGAATACTTACCCAAGCAGTTCATGGCTCCAAGTGAGCCATGGCACCGTCTGCTGGATTTTCCAGTGAGAACGTACTCGTTTTCTCCACCATGTCCCACCCTGAGCACAGAGGTCCTCAAAGAGAATAAAGTTCCCACAGCGTATAGTGGGGAACAGAGAGAATTTGGATCATCCTGATGGAAATGCCATAGTCTCCATAGTAATTTCTGAGGACCAGCAATCTCAAGAAAAGGAATGTGATGTGACACAAAAAAAAAAATAATACAGCACTAAAATTTAGGCTGTTAATTTATTCTTTTACTCTCCCAGGTTTAGTTTCTTAAAAGTGATGTGAGGGAGGGGTTTTTTTGGAAGAATTATATTTTTAAAGCACAGATCTGAATCCAGGGGAAGAAATATTATATATTGGATCAAAAAAGCCTGATGTAAGAGGCTAAATGAAAGAACAGAGCATAGGTGAACAAGGACTGAACTTGCTGGAATCAACCCACACTAATGTCTCGCAAAGGTATTGAAGGCCAAAAAGAAAAATAAAACAAAAAGAAAAAAAGAGTGTTTAAAATGTTGTCAGAAGGGTGAGTAAAATATACATTTCAGGAGATTCTATTTCTGAAAAACTTTCTGGTACTGCAGGTGTCTCATTGGAGATATTCGCTAAAGCTGGGTCATGAAATTATTAGAAGAACGGCGCATAGACTGAAAAAGAGAAATATAGTTGATTCATGGCTGCCTTCGGATGAGGAAGGGGAAAAAAAAAAAAAAAAGGAAAAACAGGCTCGGCCTTCGCTACAAAGCAGAAAAAAAACTTAGCAGATTTCTCATCAAAGTGTAAAGAAGCCTCTGGGAAAGAAACAGATTGATGCTACCAAGTTGTTTAAGATAATAGCTACCTCCAAAGCACAAAGCTGTGGTTGGAGGTTAAGAAAGAAAGTAGCCTATGAGCAATTTACACAGAATAGCTACAAAAGAGACCACAACGTTAGAGCTAGGAATGAAGGCACGTAATGACAGCTAGTTATTTTATTTTATTTCTTTAATTCAAGGAAAACAGAAGGCACAGCCACTAGCTAAATTACGAAGAATAAGATGAAGACATATGGATAGATGGGATTCAACCCTGGGGGAAAAACAAATCAGCCTTTAGTGTCCTGGGGTGAGGAAGAGCAAACTGTGATGGGCCATATGTCCTCACTTGATTGCAGAAGAGAAGAAAG
Source organism: Pedionomus torquatus (assembly GCA_013398155.1). Classification (NCBI taxonomy): domain Eukaryota; kingdom Metazoa; phylum Chordata; class Aves; order Charadriiformes; family Pedionomidae; genus Pedionomus; species Pedionomus torquatus. The sequence continues at coordinate 52,744 of VZRU01005185.1, read as the reverse complement.
AGTAGTCAGGATGAGCAAAGTCCTGCACTGAGCACATTTTGGACCATACCTTCAAGCGAGGACAGCTCAGCTGCACCATGCTGTCCTGCTGGGGATGCACCCCAAGTGGGGATGTCCATCTTCTCCAGAGAATGACATCAGAGCAGTGGATGTTAAAGGGCTTTCCAGGGAAAATTTCACAGCACATCAGGAAAAACAATTGTTTTGCTGCTTGAAATTTCATATGTTACCTGTCAAAGAAGGGAAGACAGTGTCAGCACGCCCTGTGCAAGTGGCAGAGTGGGAGAGGAAGAAAAGGGACCATTCCAGTGGGACCACAATGTCCAGGGCCACCACAGAGACGAGAGCTATGGCGATGACATATATAAGTGTTTTTTTGTCCTTTGGTCTCACTGCCAGCAAGAATCCTTAGAATTTCTCAAAATCCTCAGGCTGTCACAGGTCAAATATCAAAGCCAAAATTTTCTTTTTCTATAGGTTTTTTACCCCAAAGGACCTTGGTTGTTTTGAAGAGACATGAAGTGGGACCTCAGTCATCACCAAGTTAGAGTGGTGTAAAATCGTGGAAAAGTAGAGCAGTGAATCAGGTGCCCAAGTCTCAGTTGCCCTCACAGATTTCTATTCAGGCCATTGTGGATTTCAAATACCTCTTTGGAACACTTAAAAAATGAAGATAAAACACATAAGGCACCACAAGAGTCTTACAGAAAGGCACACAGCATCACCAAATCCTTCTCATTTTTAATATTTCCATTTCTCCTCCTAAAATTTTTCTTTAAACTGGAAAATAATGAGAAAATGTGCTTCCTTGAGACAAGCTGGTACTATCAGCTAAGCAACCTCACATTCATTGTAGCACTCCAAGTACTCTGGAATGCTTTTCAGCCCAGAGGATAATAGTATTAGACGACCAGAAAGGCTGTCCTGTAAAAGACTGTTATTATGATTTCCAGTCTCAGAAGTTGGCTTAATCCAGCTGAGCACACACATGTTATTTAGAGAGGAGACTGAGCTCAGACACTAGTATCATCATCATCTTTATTGCAAATGAAGAATTCAGCTGGTGAAAGGCAAGTCACGTTTTTTTGTCCTAAGCCCTGCAAACACTGGCTGTTGCACTCATCTTTGCCCACCACAGCGAGCGTCTGGAGCTGCTGAATGCTGGGCTGTTTGTTCAGATTTGCATCTGTCTAAAAAAATCCTGTTTTCTCTCTTGTCACCTAATCAATCAAACAGCAAAAGATGCGGTCCCAGCACCCTACAAGGAAAACAGACATCCTCACACAAAAGGCAAGGCATGAACACAGGGGTTAACTAGAGGTAGTAAGCTGCAAATCATGTAAGTGGAACACTTTATTTCCTCTTCTGTCTGCTTGAAATTTCATGCTGCTTTTCCTCTGCCTATGGAACAAAAGAAGAAGATGCTCTGTGTTGGCGG
>VZRU01005185.1:31183-47712 GCA_013398155.1 Pedionomus torquatus | reverse complement strand
GGGGCCCGACGATGTGGAGCAGTGCTTGCCCCCCGTGAGTGCTGCCGGGCGGCACCGAGCCGGTCGGGTTGGGATGGGACAGGACGAGACGGGAAGGGATAGGATGGGATGGGTCAGGACGGGACGGGACCGAGTGGGTCGGGAAAGGATGGATGAGATGGGTCAGGTAGGGACGGGACCGAGGGGGTCGGGAAAGGATGGATGAGATAGGTCAGGAAGGGACGAGACAGGACGGGACGGGAGGGTACCGAGCGGGTCGGGTTGTTATGGGTCGGGATAGGATGGATGGAGACGGGTCGGGACCGGACAGGATGAGTCGGGACCGGACAGAAAGGATCGGTTCAAGATGAGATGGGATGGGATGGGATGGGATGGAACGGGACGGGACGGAACGTCATGGGTCGNTTTGCGAGGGCGATACAGAAGCCTTTTAAGTCGATTTTTATTTTCTCCATGCTTTGAAACAAACAAACAAACAAAAAGCAAAATCCCCACCCCCCCAAAAGAACCCCATCATCATTATCTTTGCTGGCTGCTCGGATGGAGCCTCGTGGAAGCACCTCTATTAATGAACCTGAAACGTGTATTTGAGAGCACAGACGCTACATTGATTTCTGCTCGCAAATCCTCAGCAAACTCAAACCCCAACAAGTCCCCAGGGATCCACATGCTGGGCAAACTCCAGCTTTCAGGACAAAAAAAGCATTGAAATGGGTAAATTCCTTTTTCACATCATTTGCGTTCTTGGTCCAGATCCTACCTGGATCCTCAAATATGTAATGCTATATTTAACCCCTTAATAGGCACCATTATTTCACGCTGGCGGTTTGTGTGACTGTGCATACACATAAGAATTTACGATTAGCAGCTGAGGAGCAATTTTTAAAGTCATGCTAAGTTTTGTTATTTACATTTTTCTGGCATACACGAAAAACCCTGCGTGCAAAGAACAAAACCAAATGGTTTAGGAACCAAACTTCAGAGCACTAGAACATGTTTAAATATTAGCTTTTCTTTCTGTTTACATAAGATTTGGGTTTAAAACATATTTGAAATATGGTGGTGCAAACGTGAATGTAACTTGCTCCGTAAGTACAACGAGTATCTCTGAATCTACGCTGGAAGAAGCTTTGTAGGGCCTCCAGACCAGTGCCCAGTCCCTGTCAAGGAAAGCCTTGTGTGAATCCCAGCAGTCAGAGCAGGGGCCCCTCTGTGAGATACACCCGTCACAGAGGGGTAATTGATATAAGCAGAAAGTACAAGGTTTTACAGCAAAAAGACAGGACACATTGCTGGACTCTGGGACATGGTGTAGAGTCATCTACTTCTCTTGGCTTTTGAAAAGGGAGAGGAGGGACTGGAATGAGGAGGGAGGGAGGGGGCACTGCATATTCAGCTCTGCATGGGTGGGTGCATTTGTGGAATACAGGGCAAAGTTTCCCTTTTTTCATTGCTCCTGTCATTTAAATTCTGCTTTGCAAAAAGCATCAAATTCATAGCTGTCATTAAGCTTCAAAGTTGATCCCCAAGTGAAGACAGTGGGAAAGCTTGGAGTTATCTTCCAAGCTGTTTTGAAACTCGGAAAGCTACACTTGACTTGCAAATGTTTAGGAAGCAACTGTAGAAATTATATTTAGGGCCATTCATTTAAAAAAAAAAAAAAGAATTTTTATTGCCGTTATTTTTATTTTAAATCTTTAAATTCTCCCATACGAGGGTAATGAAGGCTCAACTCTAGCTCAGCCCCTAGCAAAGGAGACCGTGTCATTGGTCTGGTTTTATGGACCATGTTCAACAGGTATCCTAGACAGCCAAGAACATGAAACTGAATCTGTATAGCTGAGAAACCATAAATCTTTAGCACCTCAGGCTTTCCTGATCGAAGGTGAGAGAAGAAGAAATTTGTCTCTAGCTGTCAGTGTAAATTTTTCATTAAAATGCTGTAAGACCAAAAGTAAACTGCTTGTGCAGCACTTTTAGCAGAGCTGCACAAGAGAATCACAAAACTCCTCCACAGATTATGGTCCTCCAGAAAATACAAACCGCGCTGCAGCTTTCCTCATTGAAAATAGGATAAGAGCAAATACGCTGACAAGGAAAATACGAGTGTATACAACTTCACATCCAATTTAAACAAAGTTCACATCCATTACAAGCTAGGAAGCATGTTCATATTCAAGAGGAGCCTGTTTTCCTGCACCTCAGCAGAACATCCTAAGAGATAAATAGGGGTTGGCCTCCTTCAGAGTAGGATGCTCACTCCTGCTCTCCCTTTGGCAATCAAGCCAGCATCAGAAGCTATTGCTAAATATGACAAAGAAGAAGGTTTTAAGTCAGAGTCAGCCTGGATGTGGACTTGCCCCACATTGTTTTTGAAGTAAAACTTTGAGTGGTCCCTGGAGGAGGAACCTCAAGAGGTCTCTAGTTCTACCTGCTGCTCAGAGTGGGGACAGCTATAGGGTCAGAGCTGGTTGCTCAGGGCTTTGTCCAGTCAAGACTTTCAAGGATGGAGCCCGCACAACCTCTCTGGACAATCTGCTCCACTGCCGGCTTGCCTCAACAGTGAAGTGTTGCAGTGGGATGGTGGTGGTTGCTGGAGGGTTATCAAATGCCTACAGAAATAAAAGCTGGGAGCTGAACAGGGTTATGACAGTCAGATTGACCCATGGCCCGGTGTATGAAGAAGACAATAAGCAATTGCTGACATGCTACTGCTCTTTTATTGATTCCAGGTGTACAATGTTCACTACACTATGAGCATTAATGGAAAAGTACAAGACGGATCGATGGAAATAGATGCTGGAAACAACTTAGAGACATTCAAAACTGGAAGTGGGAGTGAAGAGGCTGTTGAAGTTCATGATTTTCAGATTGTAAGTACCACCACCCTTGGCCTTCATGTAACATGCTCCAGCACTGGACACTCACACCCTGCCCTGCACTGACTTCTCAACCCCAGGGGGTTTCGGGTTCCAGGCCCCAACTGGCTGGAACCACAAACATCCAAACTCTCATGGCTCGCTTTCAAGGCAAGACAGGCAGTTTCCTCCAAAACAAAGTCTAAGTGCCTTTTGGGGAGAGGCCAATATCAGGTCGCACTCCAGGAAGCAGTACAGATTAGGCTGCATCAGGCTTGGCTCCACCTAACACTTTGCATTTTCAAGCCATTGAACACAAGCTGCAACATGTGCCCTCGGGGTCTTGCTAGAAAAATGTTCCTGGAGGCTGTGGCACAGCCCCTGCATGATTTTGTATGTTTTGAACCAAAAAACCCTACACACTCCTCCCCAGAATATCACCATTTTAAGAATCAATGCAGTAAGCCAAGTAGATGCCAGAAGACAACTACACAGCACTGGACCAGGCATCGTGCTCTGCCCTGAGGTCATGGGTGGGAGCTGCTTTCCACAGCTTGGCCTGGGTTCCTCCCCAGGGGAGAGGACAGTGGCATTTAGCACAGCTTATGCACCCCCTTGGGCTGACAGCAACCACAGCGGGGTAGCCCAGGGGCTCGGCTGCGGCAGCTTGGTGCTAACAGAGCCCAGCCTAACAGAAACCGAGTCTCAAGCAGAGCTCAGCAGCTCAGACAGAGTGGTTCCCGGAGCTGCACCACTTCTGAGCTACTAAAAGCACATCCATGTGATGTTGCAGAGACCTGTTTACAGATCCCAGAACCTGCAATTAACCTTCTCAAGTGTGAAGCGCTCTACTTCAGAGGTAAGTCCTCTGTAAGTTAAAGCAGCGCTTAAAATAAAGATGCTGCTGTCAGAAAGACTTGCCCAGGTCTTCTGGAGCAGCCACTTTCCACTTGCTGAATCTGGAAAGGTGGGAACATTCAGCTCCTTGCCTTCTCAGCAAGTACAAATTTAACTCCAGGAGACCCAGGACCCTGACTTTCCTGACAGCTGCAGCTCAGCCTTCACGAAACTCTCGTTAACATCACCATGGCAACATTACATTAGCAGCTGAATAGGAGCACCTACAACGAGGTCTCCTCAATTTGCCTTCACCGTTCCACATCTGCACTAAAGTGCCAGCCCACCGGAGAGATGCTGAATTGACGTGTCTTCCATGCGTGCTGCTGGTAAGCTCAGGTCAGAATCAGCTCCCAACACCGACCAGCTGAAGGCACCTCCCAGGGACTGTGCCCACGTGTGGTTACAGTGAGCAAGGGACAGGCATAGCCAGAGCACAGGGACTCTGCCAGCTGGGTTTTAAGCCAAGAACGCACATAAAGGAGAAAGAAACTGAAGAGAGGCGCTTCCAACAGCCGAGCATTTACATTAGCAGCTTTGGATTGACCGGCACCGCTCCAACGATTGCCAAATCCAAGTCTTCACTGACCATGCAATATTAGGATGCTCCTCACATGCTTGGTGCACCATGAAGTCTCATTCCCCTGTGCACTCATCCTTGCACAGCCATCCCCTCCCTCACCACTTTAGAATTAGTCATTTTGTTTTGATGAGCATCTGTCCAACTGCACAGGACTTGCAGACACACAGGATGAGACCCAGGTGCCTCAGTACTGGTTCATCTCAAGCCCCATTAGATGCCTACAGTATCTATGGTGCCCACGCCAGGCAGATGAGAGGGGCTGTGATGACTCCCGTGCCCCCCTGGTTTGGCAGCTCAAGGCTGGGAAGAAAACCAGCGCATCTCAAATGGCAATCGATATTTATATTTAGGTGCTCGAATGGAGCTCACACAACCCTACAAAAGACATGCAGATTTTGCCATCTACGAGAAAACATCTGAATTCACAACATAAAGGAGAGCTCTTTTACGGGTGCCCCAAAACCTACAGCAGAAACATGGAAACCGCAGACAAGGTTTCCCTGCCCAAGTGTTGGTACCCACGCTGCCGGCACAGGGCTATGACAAATAGCTCTCAGCTCCCCCTGGAGCTGCTGAGATACCCCTTCTCTTGCTTAAAACTAGACATCCCTGGTTTAGGCAACTGCAGGCTAGACGAAGGAAGTCCCCCACACAGATTTCTGCACCGAATTCCCCGTCATGAGCTTCCCCTTGCTGTCACAGCCACTTATGTGTATAAATTGGGCCGAGCTGCCCCCACATTTTTGTTAAGTCTGTGTCATAAAGGTACCACACCGCCAGCTAACACAAATTTCGAGGCTGCCTACGTTGGGTGCGAAGTTACGGTTCAAATCGTGTCAACTAATTCCTCAACAGAGCTACTTCAAATAGCCTACAGCTGGCGTGGAGGCACTTATATAAAACACCCCCAGTCCTTCAGAAATCGACTGAAAACTTCTAGACCCATTTGACCGAAATCCTAAAAAGCTAAAACCACGAGGGAAGAGCGGTTTGTGGCATCTGGTGTTAAATAAGATTTAACCTTCGGAGACTGAGAATTCAGTGGCAACTTTAAGCCACTTTCTCGGGGGTGGTGGGGAGTTGGAGGGCTGCGCACAATCCCCCACCTTCTGCTTTTGCAGGGCATCACTGGAATCCGTTTTGCTGAAGGAGAAAAGTGTTACATCAAAGCTCAGCCAAAAGCTCACGTCCCCGAAGTGGATGCTATGACTAAAGCAAGCCTCTCCTCTGAGCTGGTAAGGGGTAGTTTATTTATTTTTTAAACAAACAAATATATGTATGGAGAGGCACTTAAAGGGGTATTTGAATACAAATAAAAGTCATAGAATAGTTTGGGTTGGAAGGGACCTTAAAGATCATCAAGTTCCAACTCCTCTTCCATGGGCAGGGACAACTCCCACTAGAGCAAGTTGCTCCAGGCCCATCCAGCCTGGACTTGAACAACTCCAGGACAATATAGAATGGTTTGGGTTGGAAGGGATCTTTAAAGCCATCTAGTCCAAACCCCCTCAATGCACAGTCATCAGTGGAGAGCTGAGGGTTCATTGACCAATTGCAAGGGGCCCCCAAAAGGTAAGAAAAGCAAGATTGGTGCCAGAGATGCACTTGTTGCTCTGCGTCCAGGCGCGTGGTGGTAATCAGAAGACTGGGGAGTGGGGTAACCAGTGTCTAGCAGATCCACAGGAGACTTCAATGACAAGCACATCTGCCTGGGATCAGGCTGTGCACAAGACTGAAAGGGAGAGCGTGGAGAAAGCAGCTGCTTTAGTCAATGCAAAGAGGGATAATGGTAGATCCCAGATCTCTATCAACACCCTTGAGCGGAAGAAGGGACTCCATCACTCAAGTCCTCTGAAATAGTCAGTAAAGGGGAACTGTGGAAAAACATTCTTGCAAAAATTCAGCTAATTAGATGAAATAATAGTTTTTAAAAAATCAATTTGCCTTCTTAAGTAGCATCAGACTTCATTTTAGGACAGTGTTAATTAAGTTTCATGGAATCTGCATTGCAAGATTCAAAAAAAAGCTGCAGTTCTCACTCAGATACCACCAAAACCTCTTGTTACCTCACATTTGTAAAAAAGCCTATTGCTTTAGGTGTGCAAAGTCTGAGTTTTCCAGAGCTCAGACCCCCAAACCCATCCCTCAGACAGGAGTGGCTCCGGTGACTTGAGTAGAGCTGAGCCTGGACAATGGTGGAGGCTCAGCCACCGGCAGGAGATCACAGGACATCCCCAACCCCTCTCCCTGGGTTCACTCTGCTCCAGCGAAAAATACAGCAGATACAATTAGTTGGGAGAGAGGCATCATTAAGGCTGCACCTGCCTGCAACGCTGCTGTGATTACTGAATGTCTGCTTTAAAAGGAACAGATAAAATGTTCCTTTTATGATGATGTCTACAGGCATCACGATGTCTCAATCCAATCAGCAAGGCCCCAGTGAGGTTACAAAGGCCCCTGAAGTTGGTGAGATTTTCCCAATGATGATGAAGAGATCTTGTCCAAATTCCAGCAGGTATCTAGATCTTTCTCACATTGCCTTATTTGAAAGGCAGGCTGGGCTTCTTGACTCCAGTAGCACTACTGCCTAAAGCCAAGGTTTCGATTTTTCATCTTTTTGTAAGAATAATGTCACAGTCCTGAGGACGTCCTCCTAAAATATTCAAAAAGTTATTTCTCATCTTCCACCCGGCTCCAGCATGCCTATTTCCATCTCCAAAGACGCACCACCTGCACAACCCCTGCAATAAATCCCGAGGCCAAACCAAGTAGCCAACCGAAGGTTACCGTGGGGATATTAACCTTTCTCTGTCACTCCACTTCCCAGCTTAGATGCACAACAGGAATGACAAAGTAGTACTTCTTTTTCTAGAGCCAGCCCCCTCTCCAATAGACATTTATTTAGGAGAAAGCATGTTTTCTTACAACTGCATCATAACCAATACTGCCTATAAAAGTGGTCGATTAAAATAAGCTTTTACGGATGCCCAAACTCTGCCTGCTCACAAGTCAGGATCACCTCAAACAGAAACAAAGGATATTTTTATTTCTGAAAGTTAGATTCAGATATTTCTGATGCTGATAAAAGCTTAAGTGGGAGAATATAAATAAAGAGCCCTTCTCACTAGACAGATTGGATAGAGAACTTAAATGACTTGAGACCTACAAAAGAAATCAATAAACACATTAAAGGAACAGCAACTCAACGGAATAAATTGATCTAGTCAGTTATATAACAAGTTTTGACGACTTTTATGGAAGCAATTTAGAATTTTAACTTTGAAATCATACTGGTTTTCATGATTCACAAGTTGGTTTTCTTTTAATATTTCACTGTTGCTATAAAATACTTACACATTTTATGTAAAATAATACTTTGAACTAACAACTTTAAAGAATCAATCACTGGCATTTTCCTACATTACTTTGAAGATATGAACCAAAAACCTGCAGGGTACACTTCAAAAAGGCAGGCTCCTTTAACTCGCACTTCAAGCTTTTGGTCAATTGAATTGCTTTCACCAAACGAGACCTTTAATCAGACCGATCACGTTGCCTTAAAACTGGAAGCTAGAGTAGTTCTCATGCTATAATCCTCTCTAAAGCTTTTGAACGAGACTTTTTTGGGTCTTTTTGATTTTATTTTTTTTTTTTTATTTCCCCCTATTGTAAATACAGTTATCTCCTGGGAGTACATCAAATGAGAACAGGGCATGATAAAAGATTAGGGTCTTGATTTCAGCTGGCATATTTCATCGTTGCTCTGCTGAAAGCCATAAACCTTCACAACATCTACCACTTGAAAATCTGGCACTTCGGGCTGAAAGATTTCTGAACACCTAGTCTTTTTACATGGGGCAAAAACCTTCCAAGAGAGAGATGGGTGAAACTTTAGCCCCAGGAAAACTGGTGGTAGTTTTGCCATTCATTCCAGTGGTGGCAACCTTCACTTGGGCTTTGGCTGGGTGCAGTGGGATCACATTCATGAAACACAAGGATGCTGGGTATTAGCTGCAGTGGCTGGTTATACAATTTGATGCTCAAGAATTAGCAGCAAGCAGGCACGCGACTGCTCACTGAGCTAGCAAAGGATTTGTGCTCTTCTATTTGCAGGAAGATGAAATCATGCCTGTGAGATTTGACGAAAACTCCCTTATCTGGGTGGCTGCAGACGAGCCTATCAAGCATAACAGCTTCCTAAGCCCCAAAATTTTAGAGCTTTGCGGGGATCTTCCAATTTTCTGGCTGCGACCAACATATCCCAAAGGTAACACTTCTTTTATTTGAAAAGCATGTTATACCTCCCTTCATCTAAACGCCTGCCCCAAAGCAGGGTTGCCACCAAGACTTGGGTCACCAGGATCCTTTCCTCCCTTGCCCAGCCTGTCTTCCCCAGCCCTTGCAGGTTGGTGCCAAGATAGCAAGTTTGGAGTTTACCCATGCTTCCCAGATGTTTTCCACATCTGTATTCCCTGAGACAATTTGTATAGCCCACGTGGGTGACTTACTCTGAGGTGAAACATCCTCAAGAGAGGTCAGCCTCCTTCTACAGAAAGACAAGACAACGGCTTAAACTAGCCCCCAAAATGTTTAGGCAGCTGACACCAGATAGCAGGAATGCTACACCTGGCCAAGAGTTGGCAAATATCAAGCTCCTGATCTGGGACCACTGTCCTGTTTCCCACCCTGTTTCTCCAGAGGATTTCAGTGTAGGAGAAGAATGAGATGCTTTAGGTAGGTGAAGTTTGTGAGGTCTTGGGGGCAGTGGCAGGACTAAAGCACTCCCACCACCCACAGCCAAGCTTAGCAAAAGATTTTCAGGAGTCATCAGGGAGACAGCAACTTCTCCAGGAAGCTTTAAGGACTGTGAGGAGAAGAAAAGGCTTGAAAAGATTTAACTCCTCCTATCAATTCCAGTTGATACTGGAACACTCAAAACAGGGTGGTGGGGATAAAGGGGAAACCCACCACATTTTAGAGCACCTATGGATCCAAACTGCCCATATTTTCCACTGTTTTTTAAGACCTTGTAGATCCCACTGGGCAAAGAGCAGTATCAAAGCTGCCCAGAAGCTGTTATCACTAGTTTCACTAGTGAGGGGGGGCAACCTTTCACCCTTTTGGACTGACACTGGCTGCAGACACAATACCACAAGGCAAACAGCTCCCATGGGGATGCTCAAGTTTGCCACCACCACCGTTTGTTTCCCCCTCTTCCTCACTCCCTTTTTAAAAAAATACTCACAAGAAATCACCAAAATCTTAGAGTGTGGACAAATATAAGGACACACCGAAGACAAGATTATCCTCCTGTGATTATTTCCTCAGATAACCAAAGGAGAGAAATGAAGAGAAACAAACGTCAATCAGAATCCAACTTTGATACAGAAGACTTGGAAGCTGCTGCTGAAGAAGTAAACACCAGGTCACCAACCACGCAGCTGACTAGAGAGCTTGGACACCAAGCTAATGAAACTGGCCCAATGGGACAAGAAACCGATGAAACGCTTAATCCAGACAACCCATACAATGTAAGTATTTGGAGTTGTGATCTTCTTTCAGAGCCCAAGACTGCTGTACACAGGTAAATACTGGTGATGTGGGGTTCGTTTGTCTTTTTTTAACCTGCACAGTCTTTGGCTGTCCAGCTTTTCTCCAAAAGTAGAGACTTTTAAAATACATCATAAGAAGTTTAAAAGAGCCTTCCCCCAGTCCTCTCTCCCTCAACCCGGTTTTCTTTAGACTTCGGTCTGCAATGAGCACAAGCATTTGAGGTGGCAAGATTATGGCAACTGGTGCCAACTGGCGTTTCAGGGTTCAGAAGCAGCACTAGGGAGATACAGCAGGGATAGCACCATCTGAGAAAAACCTGAAAAGCTGATCTTGATCAGACACCAACTGACCCTCATCACGTACTGACAATGTAGAGTCCAGTAGGTAGAAACACAGTTTTCCCTCAAATAGAATCCTAGAATGGTTAGAGTTGGAAGGGACCTCAAAGATCATCAAGTTCCAATCCCCCTGCCATGGGAAGGGACACCTCCCACTAAAGCAGGTTGCTTGAAACTCCACCCAGCCTGGCCTTAAATGCTTCCAGGGATGGGGTTTCCACAACTTCTCTGGGAAACCTGTGCCAGTGCCTCACTGTGCTCACGGTAAAGAATTTCTTCCCAATATCTAATCTAGATCTATCCTCTTTCAATTTAAAACCATTACCCCTCATCTTGTCACTCCAGTCTCTGACAGAGTGTCCCTCCCCAGCTCTCCTGCAGGCCCCCTTCAGGTACTGAAGGCTGCTATAACATATCCCTGGAGCCTTCTCTTCTCCAGGCTGAACAACCCCAACTCTCTCAGCCGGTCTTCATAGCAGAGGGGCTCCAGCCCTCTGGTTATTTTCTTGGCACTTCGCTGGACACGCTCCAAGAGGTCCATACCCTTCCTGTGCTGAGGATAAAATTAGTATCAGAAGTGACCACTACAGAGGAAACCAGTAATTGCACAGAGATTAGGGTTAGGCAAATTAAATCTGTTTTCTCAACCTCTTCTCTATCAGAATAGACATCTCCAGTCTAGCAAGCAGTTCACAGAGGAGAACTTGTTGGGGGACAGCAACAGTGGGTGGAGGACGAGAATCGTGAAATTTGTTCTCGCTCTTCAAAGCCCCAGAAAAGAGCACAGGAGCCGCCACGCTGAGCCCCAACACCTTTGCGGCGCCACAGGAGACCTGGCTCTACAGTAGGCACCTTCCAGTCTGCTGCACCAGCGCCAGACAATTTACACCCACCACTTGGTGCAGCAGGAGCAAGTCATTTTAATACAACACTGTCACAAGATAAATGCCTCCCGCTTTGGAAGCAAGTCCCAGCTCCGACTTGACATTTATGCAACAGCAGGAGATCATTATACTGTGACAGCGTTCTGCCGAGTTGACATCCCTTAATTAAACTTCAATTAATCACTCCGAATAAAGTGGATCTAAATCAACTCTCTCACGAGGTCAGTAAAACGGCAGCGGCACTGGAACGTAACTTCTCCTCACAGCTACTCACGTGAGCCTGTCCCAGGGGGTCCCAGCTGCCCTGTTGCTGGAGGGCAGCAGCAGAACAACTGCTGGGGATCCCTTCTTCCAGGTAGAGGCACCCTGGGCCAAATGGAGAACGTCTCATCAGATACGGTCACCAGAACTTCCCTCAGCCTGCAGGGCGGGATTCACCTTCAGGAGCAGTTACTGCATAGATGCCTATATCCAGGTTTTCTTTCGAGGCAGATTCGTTCAATTCAAAAGGACCACTAATTACAGGGCAGGTCTTTCCCATAAGGATGAAAACAAATCCTCCCTTGAACTATTTCTGAGTGGAGTCAGGCCGATGAGCACAGATGTAGAAGGTCACACTGCAGGTAACTGGATTCAAAGATGATGGATCCTACCCAAGGCAATGACACCCTTCCCTGCTCTCAGGGCAGGGGACCCAAGCGACACCAAGCTGTCATTAGAGTCCTCTACAAGCCATCACTTGCCCTGTACAAGGCAAGGGATGGCACCTTTCTGTGCCTCACCTTTTCGGTGTGCTGCAGGTTTTCTGAATGAAAAACGCTCGGGCAAAAAGCTCAGTGTTACTCCTCTGTTTGCTCTTTGCTGCTGCCTCTCAGGAAGTAACAGCAATGGGAAAAGAACAACCGAGTTTCAAAAAGCAGAATGCCCAGGTGACTTTTTCTCCCAGAAATAAGGAAAGGAATTTGGAAGGGTGAAGGCAGTATCCAGAGCTTGCAGGGCTCAAAGATGATTTAGGGACTGGAGCATCTCCCATTTGAGGAAAGGCTGAGAGAGCTGGGACTCTTGAGCCTGGAGAAGAGAAGGCTGAGGGGAGACCTTACTAATGCTTACAACTATCTGAAGGGTGGCTTGAAGAAGTATGGAGCCGGACTCTTTCCAGTGGTTCCCAGTGACATGACGAGGGGCAATGGGCACAAGCTGGAACACAGAAAGTTCCATTCAAAGATGAGGAAAAACTTCTTTCCGGTGAGGGTGCCAGAGCCCTGGANCAGCCTTCCAGTATCTGAAGGGAGCCTACAGGAGAGCAGGAGAGGGACTCTTTGTCAGGAAGTGTAGTGATAGGACAAGGGGCAATGGTTTTAAACTGGAAGAGGGGAGATTTAGATTGGAAATTAGGAAGACATTCTTTGCTGTGAGGGTGGTGAGGCACTGGAAAAAGTTGCCCAGGGAAGTTGTGGAAGCCCCATCCCTGGAAGTGTTCAAGACCAGGCTGGATGGTGCTTTGAGCAACCTGGTCTGGTGGGAGGTGTCCCTGCCCATGATAGGGGGATTGGAACTCGGTGATCTTTAAGGTCCCTTCCAACTCTAAGCATTCCATGATTCTATGGTCTCTAGAGGTCCCTTCCAATTGACAATTACGTGATTCTGTGATTTACATATTTTACACACAGCTTGCTCTGTGCAACTCCTTACTGTCAGATACAGAACAGGCAGAATTCCCATCATCCACAATGCAACTAAGTATGGCTGAGGAGGGGGAGGGGAAACGAGCAGACTGAAAAACAAGGCAGAAATACTCAGAAAACTTCAGGGCAGTAGATAACTGAGTAATTTCCTGGGAATGCTGTATAAAGCAGTAAATACAAGAATTAAAACTAAGCCTTAAATCCACAGCAAGCACTTCAGACATTGTCATCTACATGAAAGACCCAGACAACTCTCTTGAAATCTTTTCCATCACCAGTGATTATTGGGACTTTACTGCTTCTGGATCTTTTGCAAGGACTGCAGAAGAAAAATAATGAAGCTAGAGCTCCCTGTTGTTTCTTTCCATTTTACACGGGTGACTGCACCAATTCCACACTTCTGCCAAACAGAGCAAGACAAAAGAGGAAAAAAAAAAATAAAAAAAAAATAAAACAAGATGCACGGGTGAGGTAGTAGGAGCTTTGCTAACTTCAACAGGACCAAAATTTCAGGTTTTACGCCTTGTAGGTTTCACAGGAGCATGGGTATCACCTGCATTCTCCACGAGCATTGGGATGACATTTAATGTTTTTACATTTCAGCAACTGGAAGGTGAAGGAATGGCTTTTGACCCCATGCTGGACCACCTGGGCGTGTGCTGCATCGAATGCAGGAGAAGTTACACACAGTGCCAGAGAATCTGCGAGCCCCTCATGGGCTACTACCCGTGGCCTTACAACTACCAAGGCTGCCGCACCGCCTGCAGAATCATCATGCCCTGCAGCTGGTGGGTCGCTCGCATCATGGGTGTCGTCTGAAGGGGGAAAAAGCATCCTGGATCCCCGAGAAAACAGGCGGGAATGCAAAGACGACAAGCTGGTAAAAGACTACAGGGAAAGCAGCGGTACCAATCCTGGCTTTGAAAAATCAGAATTGCATGCTACTGCACCAAAAGCAAAGTCCGATGTTCTAAGTGAAAACACAATTTTTAAGTTAACGTTCCATTAGCTTTACAAGTGACAAGGGTACACTAGCACTTAGTGAGTTCAAAAGCTAAGACATCCCCAAAAAAGACGATGTTAAAACTTTGCTTGCAAACTGGTTTAGCAGTCCAGAAGCTTGCTCATAAATCCAAACTCAGCCTATCATAAGAAAACCCTCTCTTTCCAAGCTAGATGTGAAAATTTACGTCCAATTAGGCAACTAGCTCAACTCATCCACTTGGGAGTACCTTTCATCCATGTAGCTTACTTAAATAAATCACAAGTTAAGTTGCTCCCCGTTGCTATTCATACCGAGTTGCCAGGTCATTATGAATGGTTATAAACCAATTACAGCATACCTTTCCCACAAAGCTGCTCCAGGGGACATGGGAAAGCGCGTATTGTGCTAAATCGGAAACAAACGGCAGGAAAAGGGGGCTGCGGAAGGGGAATGTGCGTGGCCGCAGAATCAAAACCCTTCGCACATCCCAACATCAAAGAAACCCCAGCATCAAGAATCCTGTATCCACGATACCGCTGTAGTGTCTAACAAGTATCTGCTACCCAGCTACTATGGCAAAAGTATTTACAAGGCAGTTGCAGACCAAAGAGCCTCAAGACCCTTCAGAATCTACAACAGCCACTGTATTTATAAATCCTCGAACTAGACACTTTTGACACAAGATTACAACCCTTCTTTATTCCACATGGAGAGCAGCCATCCATTCTAGCTCCGGTAGCTTCGCTGAAGCTAACCTCCCTTCCCTGCAAGAGAGAACCCGCTTACCAGTAAGGAGGGGGGAAAAAAAAAGGTGGTTTATAACCTCACCCTTTTTGTTTTGTTTTGGTTTTTTTTTTTTGGCTTATTCGCAAAACTATGCAACTACTGGGATTGATCCTATTACATATTAAATCTCTAAGGAAGGTACTAAGCTAAAACACTCACAGAGATGGAATGACTTAGGATTTCTAGTCTTGAAAAACAAAGAGCATGGCCTTCATCCATACCATGTGTCTTGAACTCTTCCACAGAGTTTGTGGAGCCATCTACACGGGCTTTAAACACAGAACGGTCTGATTTTTCTTAAAGTTCATTTTCTGGAGCATTCCTTTTTTTTGTGATTAAAACTAAACAGCTCTTCAGATGTCGCAAGCCTCATAATGTTATTAACACTGCGTGACACACAGAAAAGAGGAATTAATTTGACATAATCGCAGCTTAAAGAAAATAAAGACAACCGCGTGAGGAATGCTAAACTGCGTATCTAAAAAGCAAAGTGTTAAATGAGAATACGATGAGAATAGAATTCAGTAGTTTGCTCTGTTGTAGTGGTTTTTTGAATATAAGCGTCACCTTCCCTTAATCTGAAGAACAGACTTGCTTTGAAATATTTAAATTAAAAACTTCTTAAAGTGGGATTTCAAGGCCTGTTAAATTTGAGTTTCTGCTTTTATAAGATGAAAATGACCTTGGTCATTAGGTTGTTTTAGAAGCGCATCGTACATATGCTTAGAAAAGTTGGGTTTCATTTTTTTGTTGTTTTGTTTAGTTTTTTTTTTTTTTTTTTTACTGCAGATTAAACAAATACATTAAAAAACGGCAATCGCCTTCTGTGCTTTTTTCAATGTAGAGAGGGTGACAGTACCTTTTGTACCTTTACAGACACGTTCCAGTACTGGCTGTAGAAAGAAACAAAGGGATCACCAAGTGAAACACGGAAGGCAAAGAGAAGGAAATGTGATTTTACATATACAGATATATATATACATACACACACACGTACTAGACTGTTGTCATTTGCATCTAAGGCTATCTCGAGGCAAACCCATAATATGCTTCTCCCTGTCCCGTGTCGTTCCCCTCCCCCAATAAAAATAAAATAAAAAAATTTAAAAACGTCTTCAGAAGATGCTAAAAACCCTGATCTTGTAGGCAATTTCCATGTCTACACTTTCATAACAAAATTAACCTTTCCTAGGCAAAAGCTTCTATCAGTTTCTTTTTTTTTCCTAGAGGCAGTCACAAAGCGTGCAAGAAGTCAAAAAAGCATCCTACTCGTGGATGCGTTAAGCTGTCACACGCAGCGTGTGTGTCTTGAGGATTCCTCTTGTATGCACCGTGCCAAGAAAGCCCCGGTGATCGTGCGAGCAGCAGACACGTGACTTCCACGGTCTGTGACTAGTAAAATTGCCGGAACAACAATATTGCCTACAGTACAACACAGAAGGCACAACTGATCCATTTCCAAAAGAAATGCGACAAAATGCCTTTCCTAAACTCAAGCTTCAAGCAAACAAATTTTTATTTACCTATGTAGTGCACACAAAGTAAAAAAATAAATAAATTTTAAAAAAAATCTCTTGCTGCAGCAAGGTTGAAAAAAATCTTATTTAAGCGCAACATCTCATTTTGAAGGAAACATTCTGAGGCGACATAGGAATGACAATAAAACCAACGATCCAACAGTATGAAAAGACATCGAGATATTCCCCGGAGTGGCGGCTCAGACTACAGTTCTAGCTCTCCACAGCGATCCCGTTCACTCCTGTACAGCATTTACTACAACCATAAGGACAAGTTGTCCACGGCCACCACACGTGGAATACCTGCACGCTAAAGAGGTTACAACATCTCCGCATTTGGCCAGGCGGGCGGGCAGGAGAGATGCGATTCTGCTCCTCTACTCTGCGCTCATGAGACCCCACCTGGAGTACTGTGTCCAGCTCTGGAGTCCTCAACAGAGAAA
>VZRU01005185.1:0-31155 GCA_013398155.1 Pedionomus torquatus | reverse complement strand
TAATGGTTTTAAACTGGAAGAGGGGAGATTTAGACTGGATATTAGGAAGAAATTCTTTCCTGTGAGGATGGTGAGGCACTGGAACAGGTTGCCTGGGGAAGTTGTGGATGCCCCATCCCTGGAGGCGTTTAAGGCCAGGCTGGATGGGGCTTCAAGCAACCTGCTCTAGTGGGAGGTGTCCCTGCCCATGGCAGGGGGGTTGGAACTCGATCTTCAAGGTTCCTTCCAACTCTAACCATTCTATGAGTCTATGTTCCTGGAATCTGACCACACACTAGGAGAAACCAGTTCAAAACCTTCCTTTGGCCACAATATAGGGGAGGAGGAAAGAAGGAGGGACAAGCTTGTCACCTACCGTGTTTCCCAGCCACAGGAGGGTGGCTGTTAGAGCACAACAATTCCACTATCCTTAATTACCCATGTGATTGCTTACTAGGGGGATTAGGACAGCAGAGCAGATTAAAGCGGAAAAAGGAGATAAATACAGGCTGGTGGAAAAGAGAAGGAATACAGTCCACAAAGCCATGGGGCTAGAAAGACTGAAAGCCAGTGATGGGAAGGAGGGAAGAGTCCCTCTTCTGGATCTACAGCTCCCTTACCCCCCACTTACAAGGAATGAACCCCCGGTCCCTCCCTTTGTCCCTTTGGATATGGGAATCACCCTCCACATTTATCTACGCCAAGAAAGTACCATGCAGCTGGAGGGCATGGAGGGGATAGGGGTCTGTCATCTGCCTCCAAGTAACGCTTCACCCCTGCTGCAGCACAAATACATTCCAAGAAAGCTTCAGTGGAGAACAAACTGATGACGTGTTCCATGCAGTTGGGGGGCAGGAGGAGAGAAAAGGAAAAAAAAAAAATGTAGAGAAGCATAAAACTACAGTTAGCAAAGAACAGATTGTTGATTGGCACATTGGGGTGGACAGAATCTCTGCTCAGAAAGGGCAAGAGTCAGACTGCACCAGCAGCACCACCATCTTCTGCTTCTGAGAGGCTCAACCGCTCTTTTACAAACACTGCACGTATACCAAAGAAGAGAGAGGCAGCCTTAAGCTACAACGGGCAGGCATTTTCTACGACCCCCAGAACAGTAGCAGAGAGTAATCCCATCTGTGGTATTAAATGGGAAAGCTACTCTTGCTGTCCCGTTCTCTTATTTGCAACGTGACTACAAATAAGAGCACTGAGGTGAAACTGAGTCTTATCGACAGTACTACAGGTGACCAGAAGGCTTGGGAAAAAAAAAAAAAAAAGAAAAAAAAAAAAGACAAACAACAAACCACCAAACTCTCAAGAGAAGTTTGAACACAATTAAAATATCATCCACTGTCCTTGCAAGCAGTTCTCTGCCTCCAGCCAACTCACTGCCAGTCCTGCAACAAATGCCACTCACCCTCTCTTGTCCCGATGGAAATTCCATTTGTCACTGGTGCCCTTCATGGCCTCTTGTCAACCTCCAAGCTCCCCGACAGCTTTCTCTTGACCTAGGGCTTCCGAAACCTTTCTGTGCATGTTTGGCCAAGAACAAAACATACACCGTTCACAAAGCTCATGGAAGCACCTTCATGGTTTTAAATTGAGAGGGGAGATTTAGATTAGACACCAGAAAGAAATTCTTTTCCTGTGAGGGTGGTGAGGCACTGGAACAGGTTGCCCAGAGAAGTTGTGGATGCCCCATTCCTGGAAGTGTTCAAGGCCAGGCTGGATGAGGCTTTGAGCAACCTGGTCTGGTGGGAGGTGTCCTTGACCATGACAAGGGGGCTGGAACTCTGTCATCTTTAAAGGTCCCTTCCTACTCTAACCATCCTCTGATTCACACCAATTTTATAGGGAATTTTTGCCGACTGCTTTTATCCAGCCCCTTCCCTTTATCCAGAAAAAACCCAACCCCTTACCCAGCCTCCTCCCAATTCCTCCCCCTGTAAGACAATAAGGGCTGCCATTACTGGCTCACCTAAATTCTAAGGTGGAACACACGCAGATTATCTGCCGGTGCTCAGGAACATGCTGGAATTATGTTTAGACCTGCAAACTCGGCTTGCAGGGTCGAGATGGACAGGATGGTTAACCACTGGATTGCTGCAAGTTTTAACCCGAAGCTAAAATAGTACATTTGCACTCCATATGCTTCAAGAGTACATAAGGAACAATGCATTTTATTTTCCTTTCTGCCTTAAGCTAAGCGAACTGAATCCTGAAGCAGTGAAACAAGACCCACTTAACACAAGAATATACTTTGCTTATCTGATGAAACATTCCCATGGTCTTTCTGCAAGTAACAGTAGGCAGAGGAACCCCTACTGTGTTCTTTCAGTAAGTAAGAACAACCTGATTGGCAGAAAACATCCTCGAATTACTTTTTCATTTCTATTTGAGAGTTTTTTTACTTAGACTTTTCCCATAGCAAGTCTTTGCTAAGAGCTGCTAAGTGCTCTGAATGACATTTATAAAGCAAGTCTGGCTGCCAGACAAGAACCCAATTTTGTGACAAAGTGAAGCACTCAAGACATTTGTCTTCCTTCTATATTAGAAAGGAAGAAATGCCTTTCAGAGCATAAATAAAAAGCAGCGAAGCACTTATCCAGGAGAATCAAGTTCAAGTTCCCGTTCCAAATCAACTTCAATGTTAGCATCCCATATGGATGCTGTAGGTACTGAGCAACTAGAGACTCAGAATTCTCCAAAGGGCAAGAAATTCCCCGCTGAAGCTACCAAATCTTCACTGAAATATGCCGCAGGTATACCTCTTGAGAAACTCTTACAAGAAGCAGACATTGCTCAATAAGAGCAAAGAGGTAAAGGGACACACAAAAACCTTCCTAAATTCAATTCATCTCTCTTCATTGCATTCAAACCCCAGGATAACATTCAGTTCTGAAGATCAAATTCAGGCTTTGGAAAACAGGAGTTTATTCAGTTCACAGATATGCCATACGTCCCAAAACAAGACCTCAAAAATTTTTAAGATCTGTGAGATTTTTAAGGTGTTGGTATTCATATATGTATATATCTGCACAGGTATAGTAACAATACTAGGAGAGAGAAACCACTGCACTTCCCCACCATCACTCTAAAACTTAAGATTTCTAGTCCTCAGGAGGAACAGAACACATCCTTCTTCTTCCTCCTCATTTTTCAATCATCTTTTACATACATCTATTACTGTAACAGCTGCAGACTTGACTTGTCCTATCAAAACACCTGTTCTAATAGCCTTTCTATTTTACCAAGCTAATCAAATTTTCCCTGTAGTAAAGCAATGTATAAAATACAAAGAAAACAGACAGAACAAACGATCTGGAAAAGCCTAAGTAGCTAAGAACGCAAGGAAAAGTAGCAAACCTAAAGCTGCTTTCCAATGGTTATCAAGGAAGAAAGTGGCTTTCAGGGGGCTGTCATCACTGGCAATTCATGGGGTTTTCCAGAATCACAAGGATATCAAGGTAGCTCTGAATTCCCAAGAGACAGCAGCATGTGAACTAGGCATGTTTACCACAACTTTCTAAATTCATATTCCTTTCACAGGATCACAGAATGGCTGAGGTTGGAAGAGACCTCTAGAAGTCACCTTGTCCAACCCCTCTCTGCTCAAACAGGGCCACCTAGAACCAGGTGCCCAGGACCATAACAAGACGCTTTGGAGCACCTGTAGGCCCTTGCAGATTTGTATCCAAGCACAGACACTATTTCCTATATTTCTCAGTTCTTTTGCTGCGATTACCGATAGACAAAATTCGATCGTAATGGAAGAGCTAAATGGAAAGAAACAAGGACACATGGGCTCTTTTCTAAAATATAAAGTTTCCCTGTTCTGAAATAACAGAACTTAAAGCTAGCTTGCTATCTTTCATTTCAAGCAATTGCAATAAATCCTTCCTTTTTGAATACAGAAGGCAGACAGAGGACCCACTATTCTGTAGAAATTTCAAGCCATAACTGACCTTCTCCCTCCCGTCACCTATGACAACAGTTTAACATGTCACCCAAGTGGAAAGATTCCATAAATAGAAATTTTGTGTCTTCCACAAGAGCGGAAATCTCATCCTCTTCTCTGAATGTAAGTCTTGCTCCTACACACACCAGTTGCTTTTTTTTTTAAAAAAAACCCCAGTGTATTCCCATCCTTACCTCCATGTGTGATTCCCCATTGAAAAGTGATTTCTCCATTGAAAAATATTACTAAAAATGAAATGAAGCTGATTCCGTATAGAAAAAGTTATATTTACAGTTTTATTTAGCAGAGTTAAAGAGCAAACAATTTTAACAATGTTGTTGAAAAGTGTTTTTACCCAAAGTTGCCAAAATCTAATAAGTTATTGAACAGAAACATTGGGCGTAAGGCAATAAATTCTGACCAGCCCATTAGAGATCACCCCATCCCCAAAGAGCAGAGCTGATAAAGGCGGTAGAAAATTTAGACCATGATTGACTCAATTTCCAAAAATTAGACAGAAATGACGAAAATAGGGTTCCACTCTTGAGTATATCTTTAACATCTGCAGATGAAGGAACTTCTAAAGCGCGCAAAATGCAAAGACAATTCCTGTTTCCAAGGGAACATTCAGTGCTTTGAATCCAAAAAATGCTATGTCCATACACAGTGTTCAGTACATGACTATGGCAACACATAGATGGTAAAAGATTAAAAACAGGATTAGAATTTTTTCCATTCCATGTCATCAGGAGGATTGACTTCTACCTTCCTTTTACCGACGTCAGACCAGTTGGTGCTCAGAACTGTGCCTCCAGACTCCATCTGCAATACAAGAAAAAGCTCGTTTAGTTTGCTAGAAGATTTCTAGCAACAGAAAAACCACATTTCCAACAGTAGGTCAACAAATTAGCTTCATATAGAAGTAGGTTACACAGGAATTCTGTGTATATCTAGAACAAAATCTGACAAAGCCATCATTCAATGACCTTCGGCCCAACAATACTTTTATCAGTACCGGACACAATTATATGTTACTTTGTCAACTCAAAGCTTTTAAAAGGTCAGTCAGGTTCTTGCATTTAAGGGTTGCAAATAAAAGGAACCAGATATAAACAACGAAAAGGAATTTGATCTTTTCACTCATGGCAAATCTTCAAGTTTTGGATGAACCAAAAAGTGTATTTCCTTTGATAACACTGATTGAAACAAAGAGACCATTGACAAAGCATGAGCTTCACTGGGGCACAAACTTGGACTTAGAGTCACATTCATTAGTATACAACATGGTAGCTTTCAGTGAGACTTGTTAAACCAGTACCTCCAACAGAATCACTGCCTTTCATTATAGGCCCAAGTTTTTGGTAGCCGGAGGCTTCTTGGTTCATGCAAAAGCTGAGTAAATTGTGCTAGTGTGCACTTACACATTTCTTCAGAGAAAAAGAATGAAGACTTACAAACGATTTGTTCATGGCACGTTTCACTTCATCTGTACCATCTGAATAGATTTGCTGGAAGAGTTTATTTAAAGCAGCATCTCCTTCTAACTTCTCATTCTTTTCTTCTTCTTTGATTTCAACTACCAGTTTGTCCCAGTTCCTCGTGTAGTGAGAGGATGATGGATACAAGTGCTGGGTATCTGGAAACAGAAATGTTACTTAACCGAGCATTTTCTCATGATTTTTAGAGCAGCAGAGAACAGACGTGTGTATATATATATATATGTGTATGATGAATCAGAGACAATAACGGAACATGAATCTGAAAATGTAAATGGTTTCTTCCTCATTAATATAAACATTGCAGTAACAAACATAAAGGAAACTAAGAAATGCCAAAGACAACATTCAGCAGCTGCAAAAGCTTACGTTTAAATAAACAGTTACATAATTTAGTTATCCCACAACAAAGTGCTGCATAACAGCAATACAAATAATTAAAGATGATGGAAGATGATATTGGCTGACAGCAAGGGGGGGGAGAAAAAAAAAAAAAGCAGCCAGCAGCCTAGAACCATAGGAAAATTTGAGCTAAATTCCAAAACGTATCTGAAATCAAGGAACAGGAAGCTCAAATTCTCTCAAACTATTCATCTGCCTTGAAAAAAACACAGAAGTATTACTTTTCAAGAGAGATGAAATATTGAGGTAAATGATAATTAATTATTTAAGCAACAACAGAGGCATAACAATGCCTAGAACTGCAAAATGGTGACCAAAACAGTCAGTCAAACAGATAAGCCCAGAGGAATTAATGATGAGCATGTATCCTTAACAATCCATCAGATTAATGGAAGCTATGACTAAATTTAATACTTAAGTTTTAGTAATGCCTTGAAGGCTTTTTTCTGTCAATTCTTGGCAGTAAAATCAAGACTATTAAGCTTTTCATTGTAAATATTAAGCTGTGATTTTACTAATAATATTAAACACAAAAAAAACCCTAATAACTGCAAGTAACTTAATACAAATAAACCATTTAATACTTAATAGTTCAGAGAACAAACCTGGTGTAAATTGCTTTAACTTAGGAGAATCTCCCTGCCCCTCCAGCTTCTCCCATCTTACAGCCTCTGGCTTCTTCATCTTTATCTCAACCTATAAAACACAGGACAAAGAACAAATTAATCCAGACGGCAAAGAATTCTGCCAAACAGGCTTGAATTAGTTGGATCCTGTAGCAGTAGGAAAAATAATCTTCTTTCAGAAACACAGTCTCAAATACGAAGCCTGTATTTTAACAAAATTTACTTACCTTACCAGATGAAGTTATGTGACTTAAGTCACAGGTCAACTAAGCTCTTAAATGGCTGACAAAGCTCTCGTACCAGACTTTTACCGTTTTGTTTAGTACCACTTACTTGCTTTTGCTTAGTATTCACTTAATTCTTTTTTGTAAATTATGGTACCCCAGAAGTAACTATCAGTCCCAACACCTCTACACTGCCAAGCACCAAGGTATTATCTTTCAAGTATCTCTTTCTTGTCAGTCAGCTCTAATAATTAAACAGCACTTTTGAAGGACTGCAAAATCCAACTTTATCTAGGTTTACATTTCATCGACCAAAAGAAAAATTGTATTTTATGTGCAGTTCGTAAAACAGAGAGAGAAACATCCTGGGACTGTGCAGATCTTCCCACTGGAGAAGTTCAGAAGCTGTATTCATTTTGGTTCAATGAACACACACTGTTATGGAGAAAACTGTCTAGCACTCATTGACAAAACTGGCAATTAAAAATGGATATGGTTGCAATTATCATAGGAGAAACAAAATTAAGTGAAGTATGTCATGCCCTATTCGCAGCTACACATAATCCCGTTAGACAACCATACTGAAATGTTTTTTTCTCAATTAACCTTATCCTTTGGTTGCAGAGTTACAAAGTTGCAAAACAATGTCTGCAAAACAAGGACTGTCTAATGTCACTCCAAACAACAGATTCACTTAAGAAAATGTCACAAAGTCTGTATGATGCTGCTAATTAACTGAAATTAGCGCTTGCTAAACTTCAGCAGTTCCTTATTTGTGAACAGCTCAGCAGAAGCAAGTTCTTCACCTAAAGCCACTGTAACCTGGGGATCCCTGCAGACCCAAGAACAAAGGCACCACTGTAAAAGCTAACCCCGGGGATCCCAACAGCAAGCTCCTTGCATGGCATCATGTTGATCTGAAATTTGAACTTTATTTAATCCATTCTTCAAATCAGTCACTAGTAAGCAACAGACTGAGATACCTCATAAAAATAAAGAAATGAGCTCGTTCAAGTTTCAAAGCTTCCACGTTCTCAATCATGCTGCATTTTAAGAATCAGAATATTCAAGGATGATTGCTTCCTTCTATATTATTTTTGCCCTGGGAAAGATACCATTTCCCTAGACGAGTTGAAATACTTACCATCACTAACTTGTACTAGCTGCAAACAACAAGAAGTTGAAGAAATGAGCCACAGAATGCCCTTTGCAGCAGGTGAGTTTCAGCAAGTTTCTAGGCCCAACACCCACGTGCATTTAACTTCCCAGTCCCTGAGTGTGTTGGATTTTCAGTGTTTTTAGCAACTTTACAAGTAACCAATTAAGCACTAGGGTATCAGATTTTAAAATGCTGGAAGTCACAGAACAAAAATAAGTAAAATACTGTATTACTCCAATTGCTCAACCTACTGTCCCTAAAGAAGGCCTGCATTCCAGAGTTTAATATCACAATCTGTAAGGACACAGATTTCTGCTGAATCTATGCAAAAAAAAAGCATTCAAACTGTGCACTAAAGAAGCCAAAGGTTCCTTCACTGGACTCTTCAAAACACTTTGGAAATTACAACCTTACAGCTCATTTTTGAACACCTACACTCATAAATCTAATGCTTTGCAATTAGCTTAAGGAAGTTAAAATATTTGTGTATCTACATATAAGACAAACACACAGTTCCATGAGTGCCAGAACTAGCAGGCTTGGGTTGTTTTTTTCCTAATGGATTTGGATCTCATGAGTCAACATTTAAGTAAATTAGCCACTTGCAAAGGCACTAATTAGTTGTAAGTGAAACTTGAATATTAATTTAAAACAACTTGTCTCTCCTCTTCTTCCAATATAACTTGTCTCAACCTGAGGAACATATATTATCAATTCAATTGCACGTTTGAGGAAGCCTTAATTTTAAGATTTTATACTTTGCTTATTAGTGCATTCCCCTATATGATCAATTAAAAAAAATAATAAAAAATGAGAGAGCAAATGCTTGATACTGAGACTACCCAATCCTGTACTTCAATTTCTCTTCTGTTTGTTTCTTCCTTCACTGTCTCCTCTTACCCCTACGCTTCAGGCTTTCCACCAGCATTTTTCAGTATCTCAAATACAGACTCTTTTATCCACACCAAGAATGACCTGTAGTGCCATACAATGCTTGATGTGAGCTACTAAACATGGACTTTTTTCTTCTCAGAACACAACCCTCCTCAAAGAACCCTTATAAAGACCTTTGGCTATTCATCAGAGTACTCTGCCCACACATAAAAAGAAGAAAAAAAGGGAAGATCTTTATTTTTGCTGCTCCAGTAATCCCCCTCTCCTTTTTTAATCTGCTAGTTCTTACATTTTCCTCTCTCAAACTGTCCCTAAGCTGGTACTATATGACAAACATCCCTAAGGAAAAGGAAACACTACAAAGTAATTCCCAGTGCAAGATGCAGATTTCTTAAATCTAAGCTGTTTCAACCCTGCCAAGCTAGAAGTATAGACAGCTGAAGAATTGAGACAGAATGTATTTATGACATGATTAAACCTCTCCCCATCTACTCCATCCACTTCAATTGAAGCTACTCATTAGGCAAAGTGGCAGGCAGGAGCAAAACTAGGGAAATCATTAGCTGTATACCATTATACAACCACATTTTCCAAAAATGTAAAACTATAAAATTCTGCTTGTGAAGGCACATAGTTCTTCAACTTGAGAGCTTTATTTGATCTGAGGAGAAACAAGTTTGCGAGTCCCAATTACGTGCACAAATGGCAATAAATGCATTTTAATGAACATTTTAAAGCAGATCCTGATAGCTATCACACAGACAAGTAATGTATCAGCATGGACGTTTGTGTCATATCTAACACGTAAGTTAGACATGTTAGCTTTTCCCTCTCCTTCGGAAAAAAATCAGTACTCAGGCAAGAGAAATACATCAACACTTCGCTAACTACTTTGATTTAACATTTATATTTCATAAAATGTATGCCTGTGTGCCTCACACCAACTTCAGGATAGAAGACAGGAAAATTTCATTCCAAATTAAATGCTTTGCGTGCCACTTAAGGACAACACTAATTCCTCAGCCCTTCTTTGTAGCTCATACCATGCAGCCACCTGACCACTTTGGTAGCCCTCCATTAGGACTTGCCACCTGTTACGGCCTTTCTTGCACCAGGAAGCCCCAAACTGGACACAAGTACTCCAGATGCATGAAAAGTTCCAACGCAGAAATAATCCACCTTCCGTTGTAATTTTTAAGTTCCTGGTATTCTGGGCTCAAAGCGAGTAAAGCAAAAAGGAAAAGAAACATGGACTTTTGACAGAGTAACTCATGCACAATGTGTTTTAAATACTATCTTAGGAGAAATGCACGCCTCTGAGAAGAGGGTAGAATGGGGGATTCATCATCTAGAAGAAACTCCATCTACAGTGAAAGGATGCAGAGAAGCTTCTATTCACAGAATTTTCTAGTCATAGAAGTAACTGATTTTTTGAAATTTATCAGATTTACGCAAGTTTGTCTGCAGCTTAATCCAAGTACTAGTTATCAGAAAAGATGTCCACTCAGACGCTATTTTAAACTATTTCATTGGTAGTATAACAACCCCAAACCCCCTTATCTTAAGGCAACCGGCATAAAGGAGTATCTAATCTAGTTTTAAGAAAGAATTTCTCCCCTTAGCTACAGATAAACATGCTAGTTAGCCAACATTAATTTTCTAGGTAGAAGTTTACCATGAAAAAGCCTGAAGCCTTCATGAACTAAAATTCATTTGAACTTATGTTCTGGAACAAACATTGCCAGTTTAACTGAGAAACATTAAAAAAGTGAAAGAATTTTTATCTTCCTTCCTAAAAGAAGATTCTGGTACAGACAAGTTTCAGCATTTATTTTCCTCATTTCTACTGTTTTATATTTTACAGTCCACACTACCGGAAAGTTCACTTACCACTGGCAAGTTTGTGTCAAACTCCAATCAGACAGATGAAGGAAATCAGGAATGGCAAAGCTTAAGCAGTAGTTCAGCCATTAATTTTAAGGTGCGTCAAAAATACCCTTTTAAATTGCCATGTT
This sequence comes from Pedionomus torquatus, assembly GCA_013398155.1. NCBI lineage: Eukaryota > Metazoa > Chordata > Aves > Charadriiformes > Pedionomidae > Pedionomus > Pedionomus torquatus. The sequence goes on along the minus strand of VZRU01005185.1, from coordinate 20,405 downwards.
TTGTTACATCAGAGACATGAAAAGGAGAATTCAGTGTTTATTTACTGAACTATTGACTGCTTTGTCCAAGATGTAAATCAAAGTGTTTAGAGTCGCAATTATGCAATCATCTTATGTATTTTGTAATCTAAATTTAAGGGTAGGACAAAATAGCACCACCTTCTAGAAGTGTATGACCTATTCAAATTTACCTCTAATATAATGTGCACATACAGTTTTGGTATCCTAGTTATTCAAAGACCTTTTATACATTGCTCATATTCTGAATTCCAAGGTCTTTGGTCCGTAACAAAATATACTGAGATGAAAATAACTCTACAGCGTTATCACAAATAAGTGAACATTAAGAAATTTATTCAGTAGCAAACATATCACAACAGAACGGATCTAACGTGCACCTTTCAGTCTCTTTGCCAGCTACATTCTGTGGAGAATCGAGTGCAAAGAGGTCAGTTTCTTTCTCACTGATACTACAACACAGCAAACACTTGTTAAAATTTTGAATTTTAGAGAATGAGCTAGCAATACAGATCACTTTGGTATCCTAACGCTCTTTCTTACTGCATCTTCAATGCATACCATTGCTATTCATATTCTCTTAAGTCAGAAAACCCTAATGTAGAGTTTTCCTTTATATGCTTATATAATGCACACACACTGACTTTTATGCTTGTTTAAAATAGAGTTCTCAGAATATTTACAAGTTTAAATACATACCACACCCATCTACATTCAGAAAGAAGAAAAAAAAAATTAAATTTATTTTGAGCCAAGTAAATATCATGCCAATCATTGGGATGGTTTCTTTATGGTCTAGCCAGGAAATTGCTCTTACTAGCGCTGCCTAAGAGATGCAAGAAATTTCAGAAAATTATTCAACTCATATCTTAAAAATCAGTTTATAATTTACAGAAAACACTCCATAATATATACAGGAGATATGAATCTGCACAAAAGCCTCATAGAGAGAACAAGTACATAAGAACAGGGAAGCCTGCATTCAAGTGTCTGAAAGCAATTTAATGAAAATATCCAAAATGAAAAAGTATCTTTTAAGGATCAGGCTGCAACGGCAAGAACCAGCGTCAGTTAAAATAAATCTGTTCCTCTGTTTATCTATTTGTGTACATTTGCTTCTGAATAGAGGCTCTGAGGGCAGTCCAAGAGTGTGTGAAACAGTTTCACTCTTTGCCTCTTCCCAGAGTTTGCAAGGCAAAATGTTGGTCTGAGGAAAAGAAACATTCCACTGATGCACACTACCATATTCCTGGCATGAAGCTGCTGAGAGTGTGCTTCCACCTCAGACATCTCTATTAAGTAACAAATGTCAACTGTAAAAGAGGCTGAGGATTTCTATTACCTCCCCTGTTGCCAGCATAACTTTACCCCAGAACCGTCCTTGAATTAGAGATCAAAGAAACCACTTTTTCAAATGTCTCTAAATCGTTGCAAGTCATTGCTTGCAAAAAGCCAAACCACTGAAAACTCAAATCTCACAGTAATTGTCCCCAGGCTATTTGAAGATGCAAGAGTAAAGGGGAAGAATAAGACAAAGCTCAAGTTTCCTTCAAGTTCATAAGTAAACGTGTTAAAAGCACATACTCATCCTCAAACTGCAATTCTAGGTTTAAGGAGAAGAAAATCCTGAACATCACCTAGAACACAACCAAAGACCTAGAAAAACTGCTTGTGTTACTCAAATTTCCAAAAGAACATGGCAGAACATTCCCCTGGAATCCCAAATACGCTGACTGATAGACTGAACAGAAGAGGGAAAAGAAAGCAAGGCTGATTGCGCACAAATAACTGCTTCAGAACATTAGAAATCCTGACACTATTTGAGCGTTTCTACTTTCCTGCCATATTTTCTGGACAGAGACAGTACAAATCGTTTTGTCTTAAACATATTCAGTCATTCATTTGAAGTTTTTATGCCTTTTTTCCTTTTAAGAAGGGACCACGATGGTATTACACACCCTGACTAAAGGATAACTGCGCACAGGCAACTTCCTTGAGAACAAACTTGCTCCAGACTTTACATTTTGGCTCCCTCTTCTGGAAGTAAGTAAAAAAACCCCAAAGAGCATCACTAAGAGGTACCTTCCTCCTGTGAGAGTTTTCATTGTAGCACAGGCCTCCTCCCACCTGACACCTGAACACAACTGGGGATGATCACCAAAATACACAGAGTCCTCAATATTCTGTACAGTCATGCTACATACAAATCACACATACAGATCAGCTTCCATCCGTAGGATGTGAATCTCAAATTCATACAGTGCTTTTCAGAGCTGCTGCTGCTACTGTTTGCTTGATCAGGTTACTACAGTCAGGCACCTTTGACAAGAGGGGTATAGCCAATAAGGTCAATTGATCTAGTTATGCTAGTTATGATCTATCAACTATGCTGTTCACGTACAAGAAAAAAAGCCATATATAGCAATTCCCTCAAGAGAAAGGCTCAATACAGTTGTATTCAGAATTTTCTCATATGAACGTTAAATTGAGGCCTTAGATCATGACAATTCTAGGCTGAACAATAAGCAGTAATTCTAAGTAACTCATGAATAAACGTCAACAGGAACCATAATCAACTCAAAGCTGAATTTGCAAGGTAGTGTTATGCATTAAATAGCAAATTTTGAATTAGGTAAAAATTTCAAATTAAGTGAAAAAAAAATAATCTCCAACCATGGCAGTAATACAGACTGCCTTTAAACATGGCTGTATGTATCATCTGTAAAACTGATGATAACTAGAGAATATACAATGTCAGAATGCATAAAGAAAGAGATGGAGATTTTATTTCAAAACCAGACTTCACCCAGACATTATGCGGCTCTTGAGCTGGACTCAAGTGTTTTACCTCTTTAACTCGCAGCTTGAAGACAAAAGTCAAAGGCACATTATGAACACTAATTTATTTCTGTTCATGCAGAAACCATTCAAACACTTCCAAACATTTACCTCTGAAGATGTGCTATCTCTGTACCCTTTGTTAGTCCTGTTCTTTTCCAGAGACTTTGCATCACACAGCTAGCCCCAGCATGGATTTATTGAAGGGTATAATTTCTATTTCATTGCTAGGAAAGAAACAATTCTTAAGGTATCAATTGCATTTTTCACTACTGTTAACATTCTCTGAAAGAATCAATCCCAAGGTCTGTGAATCCTGACTGCTCTTTGCAGCTATTTTAGAATTTGTAATTCTGCAAATACAATCAAGGCTATTTTCTCCTCCTGAATTGGCATCTTTACCTTTATTCCTTCACATTTGTCAAGTGATGCTGAATTTGAAGCACTATTGAGAAATCCCTTTCCAGTTTCTCTTAGTTACCAAAACACACAAGGTCCTCCTACTATCTGCCAGTTCTGTTGTTTCATCCTACATCCATTACGTTATTTTTATGAAATTAATGGGAAACTCGAACTATCCACCACGTAACACCTGTCCATATATTTGACTATGGTTATCTATATATTTCCTCAAATAACTGGAAGAGACAGGACCCTCCATTGCCCAGTGAAGACTTCAGGATGCTAATGGCAATGTGGCTCACATGTTCAAAGGAGCAAATACAATATAAAGCAGTGTGAACATGTGCAGTTATTCTTATCTGAAATTGCTAATCCACAGCTATGGAAACACAATTTCTTCAGGACCGTGCAGTAAAAAATTCTTACAATTCGGAAAATAATGAGACCATGTCTTTCTTTTCAAGTCGTTATAAAAGGTTTTCACGTAAACTCTACAAAATAATTCACAAAGAGGTTGAGAAGCTTTAAGTAATGAGGTACTTTAATGGCTGTATATTTTCCACACCTCTTGTAAGAACAAAGTACATACACAATTGGTGAACAGAAATCTGAATTCCTAGGCTGCACTATTAAAGTGCTCAATGTTTTCCAAAGTAAAATATTCTAAATGTAGACCTGCTTTTAAATGTTTTTCCTCAGCCAGGCTCCATCTGCTGGTCAGAACTAGGATTAGCTGGGGCATCATTTAAATTGTATTCCTTCACTATGCTTCCACAGGTGTCCTTACACAGTTCTTTTCTTCAAGAGGAAAAACATGTTGAAGCACTGACTTCTGCTACTAGAACACCTCCTGTGTTCCCTCTTAATGCATTTATAGATCAAAAAATCCTCTTTCATGATTATATAGGAACAGTAACACTTGGAAACAAAATGCAAAATATTTACAATCCAGGCACAGCCTGAACCTAACTAAAGCTTTCACACCACTTTATAAACCTCAGTCTAAATCAGGCTCCACACTACTGGAGATTATTGCAGAGATTAACCCAGGCCAGGGATGGCAGTATAGAAAGGCAAAGTCAAATTCATTTCCACAGTGCTCCGTAGTATCCAGCTGCTTTGAAAAAGAAATGGTAAACTTCAAGACAAATGAAAAGTATAACATAAACAGGAACATAAGGCAAACAAGACCTCACAGTTACTCCTCTTAAAGTCCATGCACATTCCACTCAAATTTACATAAATACTAATGGACTAGCTGATTTTCTACATACTTTGAGTACTCTGCTTATCTCCCATAGTGTAAGAACTCACACGACTCAAGCACATAACCTGCCTGGCTATCTCTGTACAAGGAATGGCAAAATGGGAAAAATGAGACCAACTTTCTATGGCAATACTCTCCTGTCATCTTGAAGTCCCTCTTCTCTAAAATGATGCAAGAACTATTGTAAGTAGCTTTCTGAGAAGGGAACAGGTAAAATGAAACACAAGAACACAAAGGTATTTTCAAAAGCTCTAAAGAATCACTGCTGAAATACAAGGAAAGACTCAACAATACATTTCTGCTTCAGGGATTCAGGTTTGGCTCTACAGACAAAGCATATGTCTGCCTAGGTGTCACACCAACAATGTGTGGTATGCCAGACCACAGGTAGTTTCTTATTTTTCTTTACCTGTAATGTACAAGAAACAAAACATCTAGACAAAGCAGGCTTTCTCATGCCATGCGATTTTCAAGTGTCTCCAAGCAAGCACTATTTCCAGGAACAGTGCAAAATACACCCTCTTGAAAAGCCAAGAATGTATGAATGTACGACTAACCTGTACCACTAAGAAAAGGTCATGAAAGCATAAAGCATTATTTCAACAGTGAAATCCTCAAAGCCTGACTTTTATTTCTTGGGCACACAAAGATAACAATGCTTTGAAAGACAGTATTGGCTCCTAAAAGTTTAGTAAAAGAGTGTTCATATTTCCCAACAATTTTAAGAGTGAAGACCACAGTCTTCTTTCTAGAGCAACAAGTAAAAGCATCCTCAACAGAACTGTCATTTGCACTTCAGTAAGCACCATCATATTCCTATCTCTGGTATTTGCACAGGTTTAGAAAGCCTCCCACCGGCTGAAAGGCATCATGAAGAAAGAAAAAGTAATTCTATATGAAAAGAATGACATTACAACTGTTGCACAGAGACAAGACAATAAAGCAGAAACGTTTTCAACACCAGGGACAGTCAAAGAAATAATTTACACTTTAAGAAGCTTACCTTTGTTGAAAGCACTTTAAATGTACTTTGCTCTGGCACTATAGAATGAAGAAGCAGCAGCCTTAAGTTGTAGTCTTCACCTGATGGAAGTCTCACTGATGCATTCATCTGTTAACAGTTGAAACCACATCACTGGTCATCTTTGAGAGCAGTTTTCCATTTCCAAGTAAAGGATTGTCATTTGGCACAAAGATTAAGTGATTAAATTAATGACCCTTCAACTAGGGCACTTAAAACATCAGGTGCTGGAATTTCAGACAACACCATTACATTACTGCATTATTGAATAAGGTGTTTCTAAAGTACACTAGAAAATGAACAGGAGATTTCAATTCTTAGCTAGCAAGCACTCAAAAAGCCTATTATCTTGTCAGCTTGATCTGCATTCCTTGGCTGAAGAATTATATGGCAAATGAAGTCTCACCACTTTAATAATGGAACATAAAAACAATTCACAACTTCCCTTCTAATACACACAAACTACATGGCAAGTTCTCTCACAATTTTAACAATCTAAAGCAGATAGCAGTAACCAAGTACTTCTGGTCGTTCATGAAGTGCCAACTTAGTTGAGAATAAGAACTTAACTCTTCAACATTCTCAGCAAAATTAAATGTGAACATCATTGCTACTGCATACAGTATACAACATATTACTGCACTTCGTTGAAATACTTATTTCAGTGCCATTAACAAATTTTATTAATGCCAAAACCAAGAAAAAAATCCACCCGCTAACATTCATTCTTTTTCTGTAATTGTTCTAAAGCAAGATATTACTCCTTCACACATATTTTTAGAATATTTTGCTTCCATCCGTTCCTACTCCAGATGTATGCACACTGACACATTTTAAGTCCAGATCGCTGTCTCCCTCACCCCTCCAAACAAACAAGCAGCCAAAACCCAGATGTTCCCTTTGCAGCACGCACACCATGGTACTGTTTGCCTATAAACCCCACTGACACAGCTGTGACAATAGATCCCAGTTCACTTGACTGGGTGTACGCATATCTACAGCATAACTAAACATAAAAAAAAGCCCAGAGGACCTCTTGCACCATTTTTTTTCATGCTATCGCAGCAGATAACATTCACTGGTTTAAATATTACATCTCAGGGCATCTAGGGATGCATATCAATAATCAAGAGAAATTACCTCTTTCTCTGAGAACTGCACATTGACATCATCCTTCTGTGCGTTCTTGATCATTATCGTCACAATTACTTGAGATTCTGTTTGGTACCAGTCATATCTGAAAAGAAAAACAAGAAGTGAGAGAGGAAAAACTGACTGCAAAGAGATGTACACAACAATACCAAAAGCTGGAGAAGTACATTGTGTAGTTTAACAGGAGAGAGAAGACATAGAGAATTAGATTTCTTCCCCTTCCTCTAAAACAGCATATGCAGAATTAAAAGGATTAAGTAGTTAAAGAACAAATAATAATTTTTAACTGAAAAGCATATCAAAATGGGGTCACTTTCTTGACCAATTCCTAATACTGTTTGCCTTCTATAAATTGAATGGCATTTTTTAGTTCAGTAGCTTAAAAGCATCTCAAAAAACATTACCTATGCTAGGCACAATGGGCCAATCTTTGAATTAAGCTTGGCATGAGAATTAGAAACAGAAGCCAGAACGCTTACTCCATTCCCCACTCTTCCAGTGAGGCATAATGTGAAAGTCCAACTCAGTCTGAACAGAAGCAATGACACTGTTTGAGAAACACTTCACCCAGACTGCCATGTCCTCAAGCTACAGAAAAAGCATTATCTTGCTTCTCCAATCCCCCAGTTAAAGAATAGTTACACATCAATTATTTTAATTCCCACAGTAAAGCTAAAGTCAACTTACTTGATCTTTGGTGGCAAAGGTTGCTGCTGTGTATTCTAGTTGAAACACGTTCCATTGGAAAGAAAGTTACATCAGCGTAAATTAAAATATACCATGAAGTACTTTGCAAAGACACAAATTACTTTCATACTGATTGATCCCCTTTTCTTGATTTATGCATGAGCATTAACTTAGAGGTGAAGCTCGTTACTGTTCTCCTAGCCATTTATGCCAGATTAAGAATTTAAAAGTTTAAATTCACATTAAACTTGTCAGTCTAAAACACAGAATATATTGGTCAGGCATTTTATAAATAGCAGTAAGTTCAGCTTTAACTCATATTCTTCCTGGATAAGAAGTATATCAGAAAGACACACAGTGGCTATGCTGCTCGTCTAAAAGTCATGAAGGAGACCTGAAATAGATCTGTGAATTTAGGGTATAACTTTTAAAACATAAAAGCCTTTTAATTGTAAGATTTGTCTTTACATATACCCACCATATTTTCTGTACACTTTCCTCCTCTATCCTATTCTTAAAATGTAAAAAAATGGAAATTACTATGAAAGAGGAAACAAAACATGCAATGCAAATTCCCATTTTTGTCTCCAAAAAAAAAAACCACAAAAAAACCAAACAAACCCAAAAGAAGTGGTCAAACACCTCTTCTAAAGATTTCCAATAAGAAAAGAAAACTGAAAGAAAACAAGTTCTAGCAGAAAAAATTCTGCCCAAACCACCTGCAAGCTACTTGAAAACAGAGCTACTTTCTAGATGTCACAAACAAACCAGTATTGACAAGATGAGCGGGTTCATTTGTAGAATTAAGAAGCAAGAAAGCTAAAATTTACTTTAAAGGGTATGCTGTTATTGCCAGATTTATATGCCATTCCTACAAGTTTTCAGGGCTCAAATTTCTAACCTTGGTCTCAAATAAAAGAACACATTTAGAAGAAAAGTTAAATCCTTCAGAACTGCATGAAATAGAAAAGATTATTTTTAAAGCATGAAAGTTGCAAGAAGCGTGCTCTAGATTCACAAAGAAACTGAAACCGTAAACATATTTAAGAAAACATCTTACCGCTTCTGTCTGTGATGCTGCAGAAAGAAAGAAAAGTTGCACTTTCAGAAAAAGACATACTGAACTTACATGGCATATTAGTTATTCTAGTTTTCCTCTGTTACTCCAAACATTCTGAATTTATTCCAGTCGCAACAGTAGAAGAGTTAAAAATATGTCAGTTCTACCTTTGGTATTTTGCCTTTCTGACAATCTATCTTTTAATCAGACTTCAAGCAGCAACTCGTGCGAAGAAACAAGTGTAATACACAGCATGTTCTGATTAACAGAAAGAACAAACTCCTCCCTACTTTCCATTGCTTATCAGCAACGAAAGCAACATCACAGCAAACAAAAGCAAGCCTATACTAGGTCTATCATCCATCCGTAAGTACTGCACAAAGTTCTCATCAAATCTCTCTCTCATGCTAGGCCAATGCAGTTGGGGAATGAGATGGAAACCTGGCAGAAAAAAATAATTTATACAGCCTTAATAATACTGTAATAATCCAAGTATTTGGATCTAAACTATAGCTCAGTATTTTGTCTTCCAAGTATTTTTTCCTTCAGATTAAGTATGTTTGAAGAGAAACAAACTTTCCCTTTGCTTCTTTATAATGTGTACTGCTAAAACAACGACGACTAATAAAAAAAAAAAAGAGTATTAAGTTTCAAAAGAGAAATTAGAGGTTTCAGGGTTGGGGTTTTTTGGCTTCTTATTTTTCTTTCTTCTCCTTTACCTCCTTTTTACATGGAGTCACATGGAAAAGATGAGAGGTAATGGGTACAAGTTACACCTGTGGAAATTCTGATTAGACACAAGAGACCATTTGTCACCATGAGAACTATCAACCATTGGAATAGTCTCCCCAGGGAAGTGGTGGATTCCCCAGCATTGGGCACATTTAGGATTCAGCTGGACATGGTGCTGGGCCACTTGTCTGGACCAGATTTTGCCAAGAAAGTTTGGACCAGATGATCCTTGAGGTCCCTTTCAACCTAGTATTCATGATTCCACAATTTTAGTATTTTCTTTCTGGAGCACCAGAGAATTAAAATAATGACTCAAAAAGAAAAAGAAAAAAAAAAGGAAAAAAAAAGTTAATATTCAAGATGAAACAGGACAACCGAATTGAACCAGATAAAACACTGCAAAAATTCATGATGACATTAGAGAAAAATGTCTATTCTAACTTGTTTTCTTGAGAGGGCAAAGAAAGTTGTCAACCAAGATAGCTCTTTGCAAATAAGACCATGCGTGGCAATCACTTATCTAATTTCTCCAAATGAAAATAAACCTGGCAGAAATGCATCATGAAGTACAAATTTGTTCACTCCTATACAACACAGATAGGTTTTCCTCTATTTGGTTTTTAGTTGACAGGTTGATCCAAACTTGTATTATTTCTACGACCCGTTCTCCAGCGTGAGTCATAAAGAGGGGGGAAATCACAACAGGCAAAGGGAAAAACATAATCAATTATTGTGTTTTACCTCATTAAAATCCACAGGCAGTTTAAGCATGGCAGATGAGTTCATTGCTGGGGGTGTTAGTTTATAGGAAGATATGAAAGGAAACTATACTCACACTGGATCAGCAATTAGGACCTGACTAAGACACTCTCTACATGGAATCAGAGTGAAATCCTCAAGTTCGAACTCTACTTTCCACAAGATTTAAAAACTGATTTTGATGCTGGTTTTAGCAAGTTGATACAGTTAAAACTATCTAGCAGTTGTATATGAAACTGAGTTAAAATTAATTATGATTGAACTTTAAATAGGTACTCCTCTGTAACAGATAATAATATTAATTATAATTAAAACCCCAATATTTGTGTTCCTTTAAATCTGAGGCATAAGAGTGTTCAGGATGTATACTCTGAGAGAAACAAAAGACAGGAAAACACTTTTTTTTTTTAAAAAACAAAAATTTCTTCTGTTCTAAGTAAATCTTTGAAAAATATGATGTAGCTTCAAAGCACAGGGCATATCAAATCCCTTATCAAGCAAAGCGTGTTTTATCTTACCATTTAGTGTTTCTTCACATCTTTTAATCCAAATAGTGAAGGTATCATCTACATCTAGAAGAGATCAAACACAACAACATTAAAACTCTTCAAGCACTATATGTATTGTATAAAGAACAGCTCCTCACAACTGCCAGCTGGAGAAAATCCATCCCAAACTCTCATCACTTTACTAAAAAATTAATATTATTTCCTCATATCTTCTTATAACCTCTGTCATTCTAGTTAAGCTTTAAGTATCTTTATACACCTCTACTATTTAACTTTGTTACATTTAATTAACTTCAAATGAATTTGTAGGACACTCAATTTTATTTGAGCTGACCCGAATACACAGTTGCTTTTCAGCCTGCTCAACCTCTATATAACTGTTTGGAAAGCAAGAAGAAAAGTTTTGCACGTTTTTCTATTATTCTTAAAATTATTTTTTCAAACACTCAGCTACACGTTTCCTCACTAGAGAAATATCAGAAGAAAGAGTCTGTTCTAAGACAAAGCTGCACAAGTTCCCATAACACCAAGTATTTTCTCCTGCTGATTTTACAAACTTTACAAACACATCTGAAGTTTTAGGAATGTTAGGAATACGTAGGTGCCCGTTCCACTCCATGAATTAAAATTACAGAGAAGTTTAGTATGACCTTGATATTCTAGGAAGTAAGCTCCTGAGATAAAAATGAATTTGCTAGAAAATAGCTAAAATGGTAGTGGTGTAATAACATAGCAATCATCTTATTTCAACAAAACTCCCAGAAAGATCTTTCACAGTCAGGAAAATAAAAATTGACAATATTACTGACCATCTACTAGGAACAAATAAGCCTTTCACCTTTTTACAGTAAAGAAAATTCACACTGAGGGAGTTCACGCAGTCAACTATCCAGAAGAAGCTCAAAAGAAAGAAGGGTTCCCAGCAGACGTGCATGTAAGCGAGACTCCACTGCTGTCATGCAAAGTATTCACCCCAACCCCTTCAAACATAAAATGTACATCAATTTTAAGGCGTGCCTTATGTCTTAAAATTACTATCTTACTCTTCAAGCCACTTCCTTCTTCCTTTTCTTCTGCTATCCCCACCGGTAATCTTAAAAATTATCTAAATTTTAAACTACATAACATTTATGTAGCCTCTCAGTTGCTGTTAGGAAAAGATATAAATTCAAATAATATGGCTGTCTTGACATTACAACACAGTCACTAACTGCGGTTTTTTCCATAATCCTAGCAAATACTGGGATGAAGCTTGCTTTTTTTCAGATGGAGTTAACCAAAGGTAACTGTCAAAGGGTTCTGTTGAAGTATGCAAGGACTGTCTTCAATTACCTAATGTACATTTAAGGTATTCAAGATGTTTGACAGTGGACAGTCCTCAGAAGTACATTGGAAAAAGGAGTGAGGCAAAGGACCCAAGATGCTGCAAAGTAAGTTCTGATCAGATAAGGAAAATTCTTTGCCAAAAGAGGGGTCAAACACTGGAGCAGGTTGCCCAAAGAGGCTGTAGAATCTTCAGCCTTTGAGATGCTTGGAAATCAACAACTGAAGGACCTGAGCAAACACATCCAAGTTCACAGTTAATACTGCCTTTGGCCAGGGCATGGAATTAGATGAGCTCCAGAACTTCCCGGCAATGTAAATTAATCTATAGTTTTGAAACTTAGCACACATACCCCAAAAAGACTTTCAAGTTTTGCAGCTAGCAACAAAGTGTATTAATCAAAAGGGACATTAAATAAAGTAGGTTCAGGAGTCTAAGCAAAGAGAAGGTGAGTCAAGTTTCCACTGATCCTGCCTCTTTCAGCAGCAGATGAGGAATTCTCTTTTCAGCCATGGCCTACACAACAAACTTCAGAAGAAAGGTCTGGTATTAGACACCCTGTTTTCCTAGAAGATCCTCCTCACCGGCCACTGCCTCTTTCCCTGCATCTCAGCACATACTAGAATTTGAGGCAAAAGAATAATGGTTTTTTTTTGTGCTCTATAATTGTTTTAATCTTCCCAGAGAAACCAGAGAACTTAACAAAAAATTCTATTAATAATATTAAGATTTCTAGTTCAGAAAACCTAAATGGGTCTTCCCTTACCAATCATCTACTAACTCTTAGAACGCAAGGAAAGTATCTACTAAGATGTTTCTTTTAAAGAGTGACACATTGCACCTTGACTAAAGTCCTGAAGTAGTCACAGCAAAAAAACACAAAATAATTTAAGTGTAACTGTTCTAAATCCACATAACATACTGAAAAGTAACAAATCACGCTGCTTTTTCAATCTAAGGCAAATTAGTTCAAGACTTCAAACTTCAAAAATCCACATGTATCCAGTCTCACAGTTGAGTGAAAGATAGCTTGCTTCCTAATTTTATGTTATAAAATAAAGAAACATTGGCACATTCAACAATTCATCATGTCAAACCCTATTTAGATACTACTGCAGGGGGGTAATGGGAAGCTTGCTGTAGTACCCTGGGCTTGTCAGTCCTACCAGTAATGAGCACAAGCAGAAAACCCATCATTGTTAGCATTCCAGATTAAGATTTTAAACACCTTACATCAGCAAGGAATGGAAAAACATACCAGTGTACTTCTGCCCCCCTTGGGAGGCAAAGAAACTAGTCTTGCCAGCAAGGAATTCTCCCCCGCAGCAATTCTCTCTGAGGCAGGTACAGTTAAAGTTTTCTCTCTTTATCCCTTGTTTAGCCATACATGGCAAATTTTCCCTCTGTGCTGTGTTCATTTTGCACTAGCTGCACTTAAATGGAAGTTAATTGTTCTGCCAAAATGCTTATGCTCACAACTGTTTTCACCTGGGAGCCATCAAACATTCCACAGAAATGCAAAGGCAAATTCTGTTACCGACATAAACTTGCCAACAGGTAATATATGGAAGAGAATCAACTAAAAATCTGTATTTTTAAAAGGCCTTCAGGAGACTCCTCATCTCACAGCAGGTCACAGAATTTCATAACGAGATACGGGAAGCACAGCAGAAGCCATCTTCAGATGAGAGAGTAATCAGGAAGGACAGGGAAGCTTCAAAAACACTTCGAATGGGTAAGCAGCAAAACAATAGCAAATTAAATTCAAACAGGTAGAAGTCAAGCAATTCAACACAGGAAAAGCTTGTGCTGTATTTGAGGGATTCTGAGTTAGCTAAGAGGGTCCTGGTACTCACTGACTCATCTAGAGATATCTGCAGCTCTGCAGATGTGCTGTTGCAACCTGCAACGTAAGTAGGATGTGAGGTTTAACGGAATGAAAAAACAGTGATACTCTGACCCGAGGACATTTTTTGTATAATGTGTATTTTGAACCACTTCAACTGACAAACTAGAAAGGCGACAAAACCTGATGCACATAAAAAGCCTCAAACTTACAACTGTTACTTGGGGTGAGGCAAAAATATGAAAAAAAAAACCAAAAACAGATTAATCATTAAATTTAATTTGGGAGTGGCGAGTTTGGAGATGTATGAAAAGTTACCTATCAAGTAAGAAAAGACACAGAAGCCTAGAAGGAATCACTTCTTTTCACAGGAAGATACTAAATACAGAACTTAGCTAGACTGCAAAGACACACTTGTCTGGTTAGTACACAAACTAGCAGAGACTATTTAATTATCCACATGGAAAATAAGGAGGTGATTGGTGACAGCCAACATGGCCTCACTAAAGCAAATTGTTCCTGACAAATTTGGTGGCCTTCTATGACAGTATTAAAACTTGGGTGGATAGGCAAGAGCAACTAACATCATCTACCTGAACTTGTGCAAAGCATTTGACACTCCCACACAACATCCTTGTCTCTAAACTGCAGGAACAGACCACTCAGTGGACAAGGATGTAAGATACTCTGGGGCCCCCAACAGAAGAAGGACATGGACCTGTTGAAGCGGGTCCAGAGCAGAAGGCTGGAGCACCTCTCCCATGAGGACAGGCTGAGAGCGTTGGGATTGTTCAGCCTGAAGAAAAGGCGCCTCCATGGAGACCTTATAGCAGCCTTCCAGTACCTAAGGGGGGCCTACAGGAGAGATGAGGAGGGACTCTTCATCAGAGAATGAGGGACAGGACAAGGGATAACAGTTTTAAACTGAAAGAGGGTAGATGATGGTAAGAAATTCTTTACTATGAGGGTGATGAGACACTGGAACACATTGCCCTGAGAAGTTGTGGATGCCGCATCCCCTGGAAGCAGTCAAGACCAGACTGGATGGGGCTTTCGAGGATGGTCTAGTGGGAGGTGTCCCTGCTCACAGCAAGGGAGTTGGAACCAGATGATCTTTAAGGTCCAGCCTAAAGCATTCTACGATTCTGTGACCTAGCAAATGCTTTGCTCTATGCTTCCTTGTATCTATTACCAAGACTTCTGTATTGATCTACTCCTTTCCGGCTTTCAGGAAAAAAAAAATTAAAAAAAAAAATAAATAAAAATCAGATTTTTAAAAAAGCTCTAATTTTCTGCAAGCTAAAACATGAAGGAGTCCAGCCTAGAGGCCAACATTAAAGAAGAGAAAGACATAATAACTATGCTTCTGTAATTAAATGATACTGAACATGAGGTAAAAGTCCATTTTGTCATTTTGAATACCCATCACAGTGCATGTCCTTCCTGGAGGCCAGTCTATCAAATGGTTTAACTAAGAAGTTCTAGCTACACACAAGGAATCTTTTCTGTTCAGAAGCTCTTGTACTTGACATTGCCACCATTTATTTGTGACCTCCAGGAAGCAGGGAAACATACCTCATTTTATAAAGAAAAAAAAAGTCAATATACTACTTGCTACTCATTTTGATACACATTTTTAGGCAGTTTTACTCTTCAATGCAGCGATTGCCAAAATCTTCCCAAAAGCTAGACATCTCAAATCAGGCACCTAATTCGTTAGCCACCTAAAGAAAACAAAGCCTTGATCCTTACTTTCAGCTAACACGTTAGAACAAAGTTTTTTCTCATTAGCAATGAAGCATTGTGTGCACAAACCAGGACAAGTACTGTGCACACAACAAACTTTAATACTTACTGTCCAACCTCTGTCCCTCTCTGAAAGACTCTAAAGCAGATGCGTAGTTTTTGATATGATATTCACCTAACCTGACATGAAAAAAGGAAAACATAAGAAACAATAATTACTTTTCAATCTAATTGGAATTCTGAAGATCACAACATCCTTAGTTTACATGCTATATTGGTTAAAATTACACATGTAAGAATTTAAATTGCTGAAGAGGTGTGTTTTTGAAAAGGCCAGGATAATCACCCCAAAGTAAATCACTTCTTACAACCACAGTGTTGTTGTGGATGTGTTGCAAGCAGTAAGGCATTAATGCGAAAAGCTTGTATAGAGCCATAATGCAAATACCGGTATTATCACAACATTCCCAAAGCACAACATGATACATACCCTTTCCTAAGGAGAGCTACAGCATTACTGGGGTTGAGTTCTAGGGATTTCTTTGCATCTGCAACTGCATCTGTTGGAAGTCAGTTTAAAGGTGAGGAACATAATATATGTTACAGAAAGCAGCAAATTGAGTCTTTTAGTAGTGAAAATTTTGTAAGGTGTACTGCCAGCTTTCTCAGGTTCCACACAAATCACACTGAATTAAGTTTAGCCACAACTGCTACAGATGAGCCCTTCACTCAGCTGCAGAGCTAGCTCTATGTAAGACGAAGGATGATCTAATCAAATTCTCTGCTTAGTGCTGAAGTGTGAACCTGTTTGTGTTTTGCTGGAAAGAAAAAATAGATCAAATCTTAAATTATTCAGTTAATCTTTTTCCCAGGCATTATGCAGTTATCACATTCCTACCATGACAGGATTCAGCCTCTATCCAAAACATAAGGATGGAAGACGCTTACAACACGAAACTTAAAATCTGCCTAAGAATTCTTAAAAAAAAAAAAAAGTGCCAAGATAATACTAGACTGAAATCAAATGGAAAGCTGGGACTGCAGAGAACCCAACTCATTGCAAGCTTTGCAGAAACAGGACAATCAAAGAAAACTGTAAAATTATGCCCTAACAGTAGAATCAGCATATTAAGTTACAAATAACACTTCCTGTTATTACTGTATTTGGTTTTAGATAGAAGACATCTTCTGTAGAGAACGTGTCATAATACACTTGTAAAAGGATTCTCAGTGTTGTCTGAAGATGTTACCAGCATATTTCTGTAGAAGGATATGAGCATAAGCTCGTTGACAGTAACATTCGGCATCATCTGGATTCTTCTCCAAAGCTGTTGTCAGTTCCTGTAAAGACACATAGAAAAACATGAAATGGCACCTTGGAAGTCCCCACAAAAATACAGTGCCAAACTCTGTCAATTAAGAGAGACTTGAGAAGAAAATATCCTAACTGGAATCGCTGTTTACCTGTTGCTCAGTTCTCATCCACAAAGCTTAAAACATCAGATCTTGAAGTACAAGGAATCTGCCAGTTATATCAAATTTAAAGAGCCTGTTTCTGACTGTGCAGGAAAAAGGACTTTCAAATGCCTTAAACATGAAGTTTAACACACAGGTGATCCATAATCTAAAGACCTTCCTACAAGTCTCAGCATTTTTGTACAGAGGTCTGTTGGATTTGAGGAAGCACCACAGTATTGGGAATTTGAAAATCAACATGCAGTATATCAAAACACTGCTGTGAGGATAACAGGCTCAAAGTATTGTAACACATCACAAAATACTACATTACACGATATTACTGAGCATACAAAATTGTTCCAATCTATGCCACACAAAAAAGCAGGAGAATAAAAGACTTACGCAGCGCAGAGCTCACAGGAAATACCGCTGCACAACAGAAATAAGCATAAAATAGCCCCTTGGTAAGGGAATCACTGGGTATACAGATTGAAATAACAATACATGCTCACTGCAAGAAAAGTTTATGACTTTTGCACGACAGCATAAAATCATAATGACTCTATGCACACATCTGAAAAGAACACCTGTAATACTGCCCTTATTAGTGAGAGAAGTTCTTCGATTTGTTAGAAGACAGTAGGTCTTCCAAAGCCACTTAATCGACTGGAATCCTACTCAAGAATCTCGCAAGCATGAGGGCGACTAAGATACAGGCTTCAAACCTGCATGAATTTTAGCACAGTACAGCTGCCAGAACACTGTCCCACCAAACCAGAGAAAAAGAACAGAAGGGTCTGCCTTAGCTTTAATTCAGAGCAGTACCTTGTTCTGTTTCACAGCTGTCATGTAAAACACACCAACTAGGAGTTAAGTAGACACAACAGCTTTTTTAGCAGTAGCATGAGTTTTTACTCAGCATAAGATACAAACAGTTATGGCACGGCTTCTAAAATCTTTGGGGGCCCTAAAGAAATTGGCAAGCAGTAGACAGCTGTAACAAGCAACACTTGATCAAATTATACAGTTGCCCTCTCAAGATTTAAATCCATGCAAAAGCAGTCATTGCAGAAATATTCATGGCTGCAGGTATTCCACATGGGACGGACACTGGACATGAGGTAACACATGTATTAAAATAGGAGCATATTATGCAGTAAGGTGAAGAACAGGTTTTTGTTCCTCAAAACCAAGAGGGGTTTGACTCTGACAGCGGACATTACAGGCAGTTCACAAGCAGAGTCGCTTTTGTGACAGGTCCCCTCTCACTCCAAGCATCAGTTGATGAGAATCAAAACAAAACATACGAATGGATTATTCTGCAGAGCTAGACCTCACCCCAGGAAAGCCAAAAATAAAACCAAAATCCACCCCAAACCCAAGCAACTGGAACGGTGTGAAACTCATCTCTTCGTTGGCTTTTCGTAAGAAGTTGTCACAGTGCACACAAAGAAGTTACTCCTAGAACACAGCCATTTAACAAGATAGCCAAGTAATACTCAACTAGCAACGGGAACTCCAGATTATGGACATAAGCAACAGTTGCTTAAACAAGCTTGGACCTAGTCCTCACATACACTCAAATATGTGCTTTCCACAGATTTTTACTCTAAAGGCCTGTTACCACGCAATCAAGTTGCAAATCTGCTTCTAAATAAACTGGGATCTCTCCTGTTCCTCCATGCTCATGATACATATTTGTGTGAATTAAAGGTACTTCCAGTCTCTTGAATCACTTGTGCCTGAATTTAAGAGAGTCATAGAAGGTTTAGATTGTAAGGGACTCTAAAGATCACCGAGTTCCAATCCCCTTGCCATGGGCAGCGACACCGCCCATTAGAGCAGGTTACTCAAAGCCTCATCTAACTTGGCCTTGAACCCCACCAGGGATGGGGCATCCACAGCTTCCCTGGGCAACCTGTTCTAGTGTCTCACCACCCTCGTGCACCCACCATTTGGCAAAACACCTCACCAAAACAAAGTCAATGAACGTTTGTTTTAACATACCGTTCTGATTGTCTCCTACATCATCACCACTAGACTTGCAGAACACCAAATAAATGAAAAGCAAATAGCAAACATTTTTAGGCCACACAGTAAGGTATTTTTTCAACTTGTAACGACAAAAAAAAAGTCATCAGAGTGTTCAGAGCTTTATCATTCAGACTGTATTTAAAGATGGATGATGACCTGTTCAGTTGTATCAGATCCAGGTGCAGAAAGCTGCAGCATGTTTTCCAGGACTTAACTCAAATGTCCTAAGGACACGGTACAGAAATGTCATGCCAAGCTTCATGTGTGGAAGCGTTACACAACACTTTTTATAGGGTATCATGTCCCAGGTTAGAAATATTAAGTACATGAGTTAAAAGACCACACCTAAGGTCGTGCAAACATGGTGTACTACCTGTAGTTTCAAGCTTCTAAGTCAGCAAAATGCCACATTGCACTACAGGGCTTCGCAATTCAGAGATTATCAGCACAATCTGCCTACTCAATTCAGTACTTTTTAAAAAGGCTACGCAAGTGACACCAGTTTTACTGTATCAGACATTAAACAATGCCCACAGAATGTTTTGAAACACTGAATGCACAAAGAACTGAAATATAAGTTAGAAAAGGAAAGCAACTATGTTAATACAGAAAAAAAACTAAATGCACATTTTGATAAAATCCTTTAACACTTCCAAAGACCTTCTGTTGTTGGGTTTTTTTTGTTTGTTTGATGGCGTTTGGGTTCCCCCCCCCCCCAGTACCGGAAACTCAATTTTTATTTTTTTAGATCTTAGATTAGTTTCGTTATGTCAAATATATCTGGTTATTCTAAATTGCTTTTTAGATGTTATTTACCTCCTGAAAAACTTTTACAAAGAACTGTAAGATTCAGCTTCACCATTTCCTTTATGGGAAGATAACTCAGCATCACCTTATGCTTCTGCCACCTACTCTATTCAAGCAGAACTAACCCCTGACACCCTCTCCCTTTCCAAGTATGTTAAACGCAGATGCGTATCCACCCTCCAGTTCTTGTTAACCCTCTGCTTTAAGCACAAACAACCTTTGAAAGCACATGTTAACATGTCAAATCACGGAACAGGCCAACTTGGAAGGGACCCCAAAAGATCCCCTCACCCAACCTCTCATAGGAAAGGCCCAGATGAGGTTATCTAGCATCTTGTCTGGTCGCGACCTGGAAACCTCCCCTGATGCGGAATCCACCATGTCCTTGGGGAGGTTCTTCCAGTGAGTGATCATGAACACTGTAAAAAATTTATTTTTTACATCGAGATGAAATGAAAACCAGTTTGGCCCCCACAAAGTATAGAAAGAAGGGGGAGGAACAAAAACGATCAGGGCAGAATAAAAACTAACTGAATGCTTTTCTCCAATAAGGTTGGGCTTTTTTTAATCACAAGTGGCAACTAACTTAGCTAAGTAAACTATATAGGAGAGAAAGTTTAGGGTGGGTTTTCGTTGTTGTTTTTTTGTTGGGTTTTTATTTTTCGTTTTCGCAAGGCAGGTAACACAAGTACTTTGACAGAAGGGCGCCAAACTCCTCGGTAGCGACTTGAGCAGAAGGGCCTCC
>VZRU01005182.1:120772-146854 GCA_013398155.1 Pedionomus torquatus | reverse complement strand
TGCCCCTGCGGGGGTGGAGGGGGGGGATAGAGGGGGAGGATGGTGGTGGTAGTGGTGGTAAAGTTGTGCGGAAAGTTTGTGCTTTAGGCAACCGGGTTGATGGAGCTGGAGCTGCTGGGGAACGGGGAGGTACTGCGTCAGAAGGTGGCTCACCTGGAAGGATGCGGGGGCGGAAGGGAGTTACAAAGTCCCTCGAGTCCCATGTAAGTTGAGAGAATATTAGCATTATCGGGTTTGGCAGTTTTCTTCCCTATGGTATCTGAAGGCTGTAGAACCAGCAATAAAATGTCACTTAATCCATTTTCTAGGGTGTATTGAAGACATAAGATTCTTTTCCCTCTAATTTGCTTTGTTTGCACAACTTTTGTTGCTGTTACTGAGTGAAATTTACATACACAGCACAATTACAGAGGTTAGAAGAGTAGGAAAAGACTTGGAGTGCGGTTTTGGACTCTGATCGGATTGTACTTTCCAGTTTGTCGTAGCCCTGGATGTTAATGTGAAACATCATTAAACCTACATCAGGTGTTGCATTGCTTCCAGCTGGTAGGACGGAGCTGCGGGCTAATCTCTCTATTTGTGTTCTTACGATTAACAGCTGAGCTGTGATATGTAGAGTTCAGCACCGCAAAACTTAAGGAAACAAAGTGTTTTCTAGACTGGGACCTTTGGCAGTCTTCTCTTTGCGAGGTGCACCCCAAACGTTGTGAAGATTTGTATGTTGATCTTCACAGAGTGCTCAGAAATGAACACAGCAGTTGTGTACGTACACAGAAATGTCTGGTGGGTTTCTGCATGCCAGTTAAAAAGGCAATGCTTGTGTCACTAGTGTTCATCAGGCGTAACTTACATTAAACTTTTTTGCAATTCAGCTCTGTCATTATTAATATCACAAGTCGTTACAAACTAAATTTTTCAGTAATTAATAACAAGATTTTTCAAAGTCTAGGTATCTGAATTACATGCCTTCTGGGCTAAGACTTGGATCACTGCATGCCGAGTCTCTTTTTTTGTTATTTTTGGGCAGCTTTTTGCCACTTATCTCAAAAAAGCAGATTTTTAAGCTGATATAAAATACTTTTAGTTTCAGAAGCTGGGAAGGGCAAGAGAAAGGGTCTTTACAGCATATCAGATGAATGTGTGCAAAGATAACAGCTCCTGAAAGAATTCAGGATTTAGGCCTGAACTCTGCTGAAGAGTTGGTGCTTGTCCACTTTAATGTCAGTGCTATGTCTTACCTAAAATCTAGTGTGGTTGTAGCATAAGAGTCCTTTTGCCATAGAGGTGGCTGCAGTTTAGAATCAGTCATTGAGTATATAGTACATAGATTTTATTAAAAAAAAAAAAAATGCTTCTGTTGGATGCAGAATGTCACTATACTGCCAGCCTTGGCTTGCATCATTTTGCCTGTAAAAGAGTAGGGCAATGTGTCAGTCTTTTTCCTATTGGCTCAAATTAATGAGTGGGATATTACCTAGCGTGGCTTAGTAGCTCATTAGGTCCCTCTGGGTAAATGAAGGGCTGAGATGGAGAGGTCTCAGTTCAAGAACCTGAATTCCTGTCTCTTCCCAAATCGGGCCAGAATAACATCTGAGTGACAACTGTAGCCATTATAGTTCAGGAACTGCAGGGTGCTTTTGAATTCTGGACTGATGTGTGCTAAACTGCTGTTTTCTCTTAGCTGAGAATGTACAGGTGGTGCACTTATAATTACCCCTATATAGATGGGAGCACTTAATCTCTGACAACTTGATTATATGGCTTTTATGAGTGACCTTATGGCATTCAGGTCAGCTGAGGATGCTGACGGATAAAAGTCATTGCAATTGTGAGCAAGTCTTTATTTCATCCCAGTGGTTCAAGCATTGTGCAGGAAGTGGATGATTTTTAACATACGTAGATAATTTTGAGTCTGTTGATGAAAGCACTGTTATGCTCTGGGGAGCTATTCCAGAGCTGACTACAGTAGCAAGTGGTTACCTGTAAAGCATGAGTGGTTTTGGGGGGAATAAAAAAGCAAACAGAGGTGCTCTGTCTGCTCCTAATTCACTTCTCCCATATTTTTTTCCTTATGTAAGTTTCCACACAAAAGGCAAATTGAAACATCCAGTGGCCATACATCACTGCTCTCTAACAGCAGCCAGCTCTCTTGGTACAGCCAGCTGGGCAGGAAGGCCAGGAGTGAGAGGAACAGTAGCCAACACTGAGAGCATAAAGGAGACAGTGAAGTATCTAGTATTGGTCCACTGCCATGAGCAAGAGATAATACTAAGTCTATTGACTTCTGTGGTCTTTCGATGGAAATGTGCCTAAAACAGGTTGGAAAAGTGCAGCAATTGCTGAGGAAGTTAATGAACTTAAGGTGCCTGAGGGCATTCTGTGAGTCTGATGCCTAACTGATGTGTTGGGTATTACTAGTGGCTGGTAAAAGCTACCATAAATAGAGATAAGGGTTACTGGCAGCAAAAGTCCATTACGTTCATGTTGTCATCCTGGATGTGAAGTTGAAGAATGTTAGGATCGCTGAGACAGCTGTGTACTTCAAGGACCCAAGAGGTGAGGTTGGAGATTTTCCTTACAGCTATGTTAATGTATAACCAAAAAGTCTTCAAATAGCTCTTATCGCTGTTCTGTTCAGGATGGTTGTATCTACGGTCTTGCCTTTTTACCCTTTCTGCATTTTGTCCTGAACTAAGCAATTTTATGACTGAGTGGTGTGGGGGAGTATCTGTTGCCAATGTCAGTACCCTGCTTGCAACTGAACAGTGTGTTTGAAATAAGAAGGACTTCTGGCTGATATATAACACTCGTGTTTGAAGACCTGTGCTACAAGAAGAATGAATCTGGGAGCTGTGATCTGTCATGCTTTTCTTGGGAATAAGGGATCCTGTATTAGTCCAGTTTCTGAAAGGCATTACTTTTATGGGTGTTTAGGGAGACAGCTGGAAAATCTGCAAGGGAATTTAATGCTATGGATCAGAAATTTGTCTTTGAAATAGAATCAGAACCTCTTTGAGTCTAGATTAAAAAACTAAGGCTTAAATGAGTCTTCAACATAGAAAGGATGTGGACCTGTTGGAACAAATCCAGTTGAGGACCACAAAGATGATTAGAGGAATGGAGCACCTCTCTTATTAGGACAGGCTGAGAGAGCTGGAGCTGTTCAGCCTGGAGAAGGCTCCAGGGAGACCTTAGAGCAGCCTTCCAGTATCTGAAGGGAGCTACAGGAGAGCAGGAGAGGGACTCTTTGTCAGGAATTGCAGTGATAGGAAAAGGGGTAATGATTTTAAATTGGAAGAGGGGAGATTTAGACTAGATATCAGAAAGAATTTTTTTCCTGTGAGGGTGGTGAGACACTGGAACAGGTTGCCCAGAGAAGTTGTGGATGCTCCATCCCTGGAGGTGTTCAAGGCCAGGCTGGATGGGGCTTTGAGCAACCTGCTCTAGTGGGAGGTGTCCCTGCCTATGGCAGGGGGGTTAGAACTCAGTGATCTTTGAGGTCCCTTCCAACTCTAATCATTCTATTATACTGTTCTATGAATCTTGACTTTGTGTGAGTCTTTTTGTGAGAACATTTACATAGGTGATGAGCAGTAGTTAGTTCCAGTAACCTAGTTTGAAAGGACTTCATTCGAAGTCATATGGGAGGCACAACAGGTTCGTTAGCATGTTGTGAGTGTGCTGTTGACTTGCCTGTCCAAACAGTCTTGGGCTTGAATCCAGCTGTTTTAACTATTCCCTTCTTCCCATGTATTCATGCATCTTGCTCTCCATTACAGGATCTTTGTAGTCTTCATGTTATGTGTGGTTATATTGCTTTTATAGCTAAGGAAGGAAAAGGTGGAGAATGGAAATGTTTTCCTGCTATATGCCTTGACTTCTGTAACTGTCATTTAACTCAGTTATCTACCCAAATTCAAATGTTGAGTAATGTAGTATTAAAAAAATATTACTGTCAGTGGGTTGCTATCTGTAGAACACTATGGCTCTTTTCCTTTCCTTGCTTGGCGTGAGATGGGACAAATTTTAGAGGAAATCCAGAGCTATTGATTACAAAGTTAATGGTTAATTCCCTCAGGGGAAGTCTCTCCAGGCTGCAAAAGTGACACCTGGGTGAAATACCCTGGGAGGTCTCACAGAGCTCACCCGTTGGTTATGGTGTCTCCTGGATATCCAGTATCTGCTGCTGGGTATCAGATGGGATTCTTGTGTAAGCAAATCTTTGGCCTCACTCACTAAAAATGACTCAGCGGAGTCATTTTTACTTTCCTCTTTGCTGGAAATCCATTTCCATGTTCGAATTGTCACTATCTCAGACAGTTACTGGGTGGGGGCTTGAACATAGTGGGGAAAGTTTTTGACCACTTTTCTGCGCACATTGGAATAGGAACAAGGGAAGAAGGAAAGTTTGGAAAAAATGGCCTGAAATGTCACTTTTTTTCTGAGTAAGTACTGAATCAGTCAGGTTTCCCTTCTTGTATCTCTCCCACTGCTCCTAAATTACATTCTTAGGTTGCAGATCATTCTCTCTTGTTTTGCTGGCACCTAAAACTGGTGATACTTATTCACCTTTTCTGATTTTTATGATTTCTCTGTCCTTTTCTTTCTCGTTCCTAAGCTTGTACTTGTCTTTCCCTTGTTCCAGTCTCTCTTGCTAGTAGTGAACATGCAGTAAAGCTTCTCTTGTTACTGGTTTTACAGTTTTCCATCTCTTTTAATTTGCTTACATAAATTCTTGCTCTTTTTCATTACATATGGATTTAAGTAAAATGTGCCTTGACACTGGGGAATAAACAATACGTATATCAAAAGTAATTTGTCAACAACTTTAAATTTTGGTACAGTGAAGTGTCAAATCATAAACCTTACACAGTAGTTAACTTCTTGTTTACTTTACACCTTACACCTACAGAAACCAACTCAATTTTTCTTTTCAGAAAGGGTGACATTAAACAGTTTTGTCTCGATTTTGGATTATTTTTTTTTTTTATCAACTTCATGTGAGTACTACTTACATAAAAGGTTATGCACCTTATTCCCAGAAGGACTTAGTGAAGTCTTTGCTGTGTAATGGGGGGTATTATGTTGTAAATACTTCCAGTATATCATTATGACAGTAGAAATGTGTATGTGCTGCTGGGGGTAGAGATGGATAGCTAGTCATTTGGAATTCAGAAAAATAGCAAGAAAATTCAGCCTTCACAGCCTCTCTGAGGAACCTAAGAGTGAAAGAAGTTGCTTTGCTAAAATACGAACATACGTGGACCTATATTCAGTCTTCAAAGCCAATTAAATGCTCTTGAATGCCAACAACTACTTTATTCTGTCAAAATAAACCTGTTTGACACTTTTGATTCCAATAGGCTCTAAACAAAAGCCTAAATGCCGAATTCAATGTATTTTGAGTATCTTTGGTCAGAGGTACAATATGGATAAATAAGAATATACTGGTAGTGGCCTAACTTATTAATTAAGAAAATACTTCAACTAGAACTTTTATGACTATACCCTTGCAGCTTGGCGTATGTTTTCATATTCAGTTACTATGTGGAAGGTGTTGACAGAAAATGAAATTTTAATTTTATACACAGCCAACAAATCTTAATAGTGGCCTGATTTTTAGTAATGAGACCTCAGCAAAATATGTATGTCACCAGGGGGAAAAACATTCATCAGTTTGGAAAAATCCCTAAACCTGTGCATCAGCCACCTGTCTTAAATTGCTCCTCCTTTTCCAAGAGATAGTTTTGTTGCTTTCTGAAGCCCCTCTAATTGAAAATGACACTTACTCAGTTAGGAAGGAGAGACGTGATGTTTGTAACTAGACGACTGTGCATGAATATCAAATGCACATGTATTTATAATCCGTCAAATTAAGTATTCACTTAATATAGAATAATTAACCTGAGAAATTAATATTCCACGGAAGCTTTGTGAGCAAGAAATTTAGACTAGTCATTTTTTAAAACATTCAAATTTTAGATGGAATTGAGCAAGCAATTTTTTTAACCTTTGCTGAGCAGCTTAGACTAAAATCATTGCTTTTTATGTTCTTGACTTTTATTTCGGCAATGGCTGTACAGTCTGTGCTGTACCTATGCAATGTGCTTATTGTTTGGAAATAAGAGTAAAACTGTAATAGTCAATATAAAGAGCTTCCTGTACTGTTTTAGATATTGCGTGTATTTAACCTGCAGAAAGATAACATGCACAAGTGATTGTGAGGTGCTTTTCTGTGTGTGTCCCCCCAAGGACTTTGCACTCTTCTAATTTTTCAGCATAACGAAAAAATAGGCAGCCTCTTTAAGAGTATCTCAAAGACTGGGACTCTCAGAATTTATATGGACAGGTTATTACCTTGGTTATCTTTTCAGTCACCTCCTCTGTACTTCAGTGATTTTATCAATGGTTCTTATTCTACGTCTTTTGATTTGTACTGGTGGTAACAAAAAAAGAAGGATTTAGCCAGTTGAAATAAAAATTACTTCCCTTCTTGACTATGTGGATTTGTATGAGGGTAGTTTTTAGGTTTCCATTAGGAAACAAAAAAAGGCACAGGAGGAAGCAGGAAAAGAATTGCACACCTGAATTTAAAAAGTGTAGTCTGTCTTCTCAGAGGAAAAATATCAAAAAGACTCACAAACTGATTTTTTTATTATTATTATAATTTGAACCTTTCAGATTTTGTAACAAGTGGCTTGTGCACTACAGCCAGTAGGAGAAGTATGTTTTGTCAGAGTTGACTGTAGTGCACTGGAGCTGATGACCAAACTCATTAGTTTAATTGGGTTCAGAGTTTCACTTAGTCTTTTCATAGTAACTCAGTTACTTAGTTTTAATTTTGCAGTCAAAATAGTAATGTTGCAGTAAGAATTTGCATACCTTGGTGATAAATATTTATCCCTCTCTTGATGTGTTTAACCACTCATTTCATAGTTAGCTTATGGGTAAGTGTTTCTGATTTAATTATTTTTTTAAAAATTAGGCCTTCCCTGAAAATTTTACTGCTCCTCAGATTTGTTGTCTCAGTAATTTCTGAAATTTGGTTTTAACATTAAGCAAATGATTTACAATTGAAGGGTCAATGAACAGAAGAAACGGTATTGAGGCATATCTAATAAGGTGCAGCAGCTGCTTTAATTTTAGGATGTCCTTCATGGTCTATACATCTACGCATGTGGATGCCACATTTCATGTGGACAGCCTTGCCCATCCACCACTCTCAAACGTGAGCATGTGTGTCTCTGCTTTCCATGATCCACCCCACAACTGATGTCTCGTGCAAATTTAGCAGTCAGGGTTCTGCAGCGAAGTTCCCAGAGTGAGCATAGCAGGGAAAGGCATTAAAATCACTTTTCACTTTTTGAGGAGTACCAGTATGCGTTTCCTGAAGTAAGAGGTCCAGAGGTCTTCTGTTTATTTTTGTCACTGTCAAAAACATTTTTTTCATTTGCTTAAAAGGTAACATCTCGTGTGTAACTTAAAGCAAAATACCAACAGAGAAAAAAACATCTGTAATTTTTACATGAGTTTGTTGAGTCATCTCACCGATACTCCTTTATTTTGTGCTCCCTGAATTTATCTTGCAGTAAAGCTTTAGCTGTCTCACTGCTGCTGCTTCAGAGCTGGTTAGCTAAACCACAGCAATAATCAGCAACAAAGTGCCATTTATTTTGGTAGTCCAATAAAGAAGCTGGGGTGGAACAATTTGCAGTAACATCAAAATGTATCTTCTGTGTCTTTTTTTCAGGAAGTACCTCTGACCCTGATCCACGAAGCACATATACTCTACAGAATTACTTGAACAATGATTATAAGTACAAAACATACAATTTGGAGTGGATTTCAGGTAATTCACTTTATATACAGCACTAATGTCAAGAGAATGTACTGCCTTCAGTAAATGCCTGTCTTTATACTGAGGTGACTACTGCGTCCTGCAAAAAAAAGCGTTATATTATTTATTGGTGTCATTACAGAAAGGTGCGTAGCTTAAAGAGTTGTGATGTTTTTTTCCCTTTAGATATGCATTGGTGTTCATGGCAAGATATCTTCTCCCGCTGCTAAAAGAGCATACTTCTGTGCTTTTTTGTAGACGCATGTTATACTCTCAAGCATGTCATCTTCATGTACATCAGGCTATCAGGGAACAGGAAGGTACAGGGTGCTTTTCCTTTTGGCTTTTCTTTTTGAATTTGCCTTGTGCCCCAAGAGAAGGAGGTGCCAGAAAGTGGAGGCTGTGAGCACCAGGACTGCATTTTGTGAACGCTCTTGTGTTACAAACATCCTTTCATTACAGAAGTGGGAAACACAGTGTTGACCAGATTTTTGAATTTTGTTTCTTGCTTAAAAACATACAGGTAAAGGAGAAGTAACTGATCAGCATTTTACTTGCTGTTTATTAGAAGCTCTCTTGTTTTTCTAGGAAATCAGTATCTTCACAAATCAGCTAATGGGGACATCCTGCGTATTGATGCTGAAACTGGAACACCCTCACTAGTCTTGCCGAATACAACATTAGTACGTTGACTTATGTATAATAGATGCAGACATTTGGAAAGGTATTGAATTTAATATTTTGCTCTGCACATTTCTCTGGAGTCAGTGCTTTATGTGGTGTGGTTTTTTTTCCTTTCATTGACAGGATAAATACAAGGCAACCACAGTTATATTGTCTTCTGACCAAAAATTTGCTCTTCTGCAGTACAACTATACAAAGGTACAAGTGCACTTTACTACTCGGAGGATTAAAAGCTGGGAAATAAAGATTTGGGAACAACTGAGTGAGAAGGTGGTCTTGAAAGTAGGGATGTCTGATGCTGAGAGAATGTGAGGGAAATGCAGGAGGATGGATACATGAGATGGATCTCTGCAGGGGAACAGTGAAGTTGAGCAGACAGGAGGAGGAGAGAGGCTGGTGTGTTGTCTGTGAGCTTGGCAGAAGAGGTAGGGCTGCCTGAGAAAAGAAACTGGATAAAAAGTGGATGGAGAGAGATCACAAGGAGAATGAGGCTGGGTGGTTCATCTGGGGAGACAAGCTAGAAGAGTAGATAGGCACGAGTTTCTAAGGAGTTGTGTGGGTAAGAAGTGATGGGTAGATCTGCTCGTATACATATGCTTGTGTGTATATATATATATGCTATCTATATATATGGTGGTTACATTGTGGTGTTAGGGCATAAGATTTTAAAACTGAAGTGAATGAAAAGCAGCGTGTGCTTACAAGAGCAGGCTCTCCTCTTGTGCTTGGAGTGGACTTGGGTGTCCTTGTTCCATGCTGTCAGCAAGCACATGAAAAACCTCCAGCACAGTGCCCCATCCTGGTTTGGTGCTGAACCGTGCAGCAGAGGTCAACCTATGTTTGTGCCAGCTGGCATGAAAGCCTGGTTCTGTGTGCCATTTGAGGACAGTTAGGGAAACCTGATAGAGGTGATAATTTGCCCTACAGCGTGTGCACTAAAATCCAGTAACTTTGTTGTTGTTCCTTTTTTTTTTTTTTTTTTTTTTTTTTTTTTTTTTTCCTGGAGAGCTAGCTGCCTTGTTTGTTTGTAAAAAGCTCAGAGCTAACTTGTGCAGCGTACAGATACTCCAGCTGTGTCACTGAGCTCTGTCTGCATGTTGTGGCTGTGCAGTCCAAGAGCGCCTCTCACATTGGGCCAGTCACAATCCATCCACTCGTTCATCACTTTCTTTGCAGTTTTAGCTTCCTTGCTAGGTACTGCCAAGCCAGTTACCTTTTGTGTCTCTAAATTGCTCAGAATTGTTTGACTTTTCATTGGCTGCATCACTAAGTGGCCACAAAAGGCCTTATATTTTTCCAGCCACCCTAGACGTCCCCTCTATTTGTGATTTAGTGCTTTATAGTATTTTATTTATTGCAGTCGTAAGAGAGAATTTTAATTTGATGCTGAAGCAAGACCTTTCAACCTTTATATAATAGCATGATTGAAAGTTCTTGCGATAAAGATTAATAATAACATAAAACAGAGTAACAAAATGAATCATGAGGATGTAGACACTTCTTATGTAATAGCCATCTGGTTCTGTAGTACTGTTATTGTTTTAACCATCGTAAAAGGTAGTGTTACTGTAGCATGTCAACACCATGGGCTAAATCAAATCTCTATCAGCCCCATGTAGTGAACCCATTTCAATGTGTCTGTATTGTCATCATCATCATCCTCATCTTTCTCCTCCGTAAGTGCCCAGACTGATAGAAGCAT
Organism: Pedionomus torquatus; assembly: GCA_013398155.1. NCBI lineage: Eukaryota > Metazoa > Chordata > Aves > Charadriiformes > Pedionomidae > Pedionomus > Pedionomus torquatus. Next base: position 136,631 of record VZRU01005182.1, on the reverse strand, counting down.
TCAGAGAGAAAGGCTTTATTTCTGTTACAATATGAATGGGACTAGGTCACCCTGGAACTGGAGGAACTGCTGCACAAATACTGCTGGGATTTGCAAGGGCTACCAAGCAGTAAGATGCCAAGTTAAATAATACAGCATGGAGAATGAGACCTAAAACAGCAAGTGTGCCAGTAAGGCAGAAGGAGGAGAATTAACTGTGCATAGCTATGATAGTCAGGCGTGTAGCTACCAGGATTTCTGAAAGTAAGCAGCATCTCTGGCATCTGTATCTCTGTCCTGAATCAGTCAGTGGCCTCCATCATAATACTTAAGTGATGACCCCAGAGGGCTGGTGATTGTTTAGTCTTTTCTTAAAGCTTGCAGAGATTTGTTGCCTTGTACGTTCATTATGTTCTGTTGCACAGAAGTGTGAGGGGTGTTTCAGAGGTAATCCAGACGGTAAGAGACATGAATCCTGGCAAAACTTATTCTGTTAATATAATTCTTTTGCAGTTGTGGAGGCATTCCTATACAGCTTCATATCACATCTATGATTTCAATACCAGGTCAGTAACCTTTGCACATAAGACGTAATTTTAATGTTATTTTGTGGTAAAATGGCATTTCACTGATTTATCTTAGCTGCATTTTGGTTTTGTTTTTTCCAGTTCTATCTTAGATGGTGGACCACTACTTAATGATACACAATACATATCCTGGTCACCTGTTGGTCACAAACTGGTTAGTAAAAATAAGTGAAACTTGCATAAAAAGTCATTTTTGTAGACAAGGCATATAAGATCACATTGTGTGTACCCCTGAGGTTTTGGGACTTTCCTGCTGCTAGATAAGAAGCTGAGTTAGTTTCCAAATTGGCTGCTGTTGCTGGAAAGACTCCAAAATCCTTCTTTGTGTTTTGTTTTGCTCTTTACTGAAAAGACATTCCTGAAAGTCGTAGTGGCCTCAGTAGTCGTATAATGCACAAATGCACAGGAACTTCATGTTTTTGCAGTTGCAGACAGTAGTTCATCCCTTTCAAAGGCAACAGCATTACAATTGTCTACTTACTCATCATTGTGATTTTTATCTCCTGATTACACCATAAGCAGGTGATGGTGGATGCATGTAACTGGTATTAAAGCACCAGAATCTCTCTTGTATTCTTTCCCACTGTCCTTGTCTTCCTCCCTTCCTCTACAGTCCATGACAATCGTGACAGCCACTATGCTTGCAAGGCTTCTGTATTCCCTATGGTGAATGTTGGATCTGACTAAAGGTCTATCACAGGAGAAGGTCATGTTTATTTATTATAGGAATTATAGAGCCCAATCACAGAAGCAAAGGGTGTTGAAAAGAGTTTTCTGTGTTACAGAGTGAAGCTCTGGAATAAAACGGAGTTGTTCAGTTGTTAAAGAGGAAAAACAAGGGTAATTAGAGAGGCAGGCAGGTAGGTACGAAAAACTAGAGGAGTTCTGAGCACTGCTGAAGAAATGCACTATCTTTGCAGATTTATTAGCAACGTTGAGACTCCCATCACTGTTTTACCAAAGTACTGAAAGTTTTCTTTGAAAGACAGATCATGGAAAAACAACTCCTAATGAAGGAAAATAAGCTTGTATCAACAGAAAATTAATAGCCAGGTTTTCAAGACTTAATATATTGATTATGTCATTTATGATAGTTGATTGTTTTTTGCATCTGGGCCTGAATTTACGTTGCTGCATGTGATTTGTAGTAGTAGTTCAGGTTTGCTAAGTATCGATGATGGTTGGTGAAATGCAACTTTCAAAGAAAGGTTTTGTCATCTGATGTAAATTTCTCAGTAGATGTGGCAAAGGAAGGAAGTAGAATTTACTTTTAACAGCAATTGTAATCACAACGATGTTTTGCAGGCATTTGTTTGGAATAACAATGTCTATGTAAAAACTTCACCAACAGCACAGTCTGTGCAAATCACTAACAATGGAGAAGAAAATAAAATTTTCAATGGAATACCAGATTGGGTTTATGAAGGTAACTGTATCAACCATATATTACTTTGCATGATGATGTAAAAACTTTGGTTTATTGTAGCTATTTTATTATAATTGTTATCTCATTTCTTACTATTGAAAAGGGCAAAATAATCTAAGTCTGGATTTTAACAGAAGCATACATCCTTACCCAAGCTTAATGCCTGGCTAGTTTGAGGATCTAAGAGCGGAAATGAGTTTGCCTAACTTGCAGGGCATCACAAGCAATCATAGCATGGGAATTAGCTTCTTATGAGAGATTATTAGCATTGATCTAATGTCTCATTTCAGAACCCTGACAAATAGTCTGGACTTTGGTATCTGAACTTCAATTAAAAAAAAGAAAAATCCTATTAAAAACTAATGAGAACAGTACCTAGGATAGAAGAGCCAACTTATCAACTATAACTTAAACACATTTGCATCTCTTTCAGAGGAAATGTTTGGCACTCATTCTGCTCTTTGGTGGTCTCCAAATGGCGATTTTGTGGCATATGCAGCATTTAATGATACAGAAGTTCCTAATATAGAGTATTCCTTTTATTCTGAGGACACCTTGCAGTATCCAAAGACCATTAGAATCCCGTATCCCAAGGTTTGTATTATTTATTAAACATAGTTGTTCTGCAGTTCCATTAAGAGAGTAGTCTCATTTAATCAGTTTCTGCTAATGAAAATATTGTCTGTCTCTCCTCAACAGCTTGCTGTGATTACTCTTTCTGGAGTCAACAGCATCTGGCAGTGTTAAAGTATTTCATTATCTCCAGGGGAAAGCAAAAAGCAAAAAAAAAAAAAAGTATGATTTAGGGTTTTGTTGTTTCACCAAAAGATTTTGAGGTAGCAAGTAGATGTCGAGATAAAAAAGCTTTTAGGGAATTGAAGTTGGTACAAAGCATTTGGCAGATGCACATTGTGATAGGATTGTATGTGGTATCGATACTGGAATATTCTTCAACTAATGTAGCATTTTTAGTTGCTGGATGCTTCCTATATTGGGATGAAGGAGAGGAATCTGCTGATGGAGTTTCTTTGTCCATACCTAAAGCTCATTCAGTTTTAGATGTGAGAGTGAAACCTCCAGTGCACGCAACGTCTTCTGCCTCTTCCTTTTCATGTGACTTCGTGCCTGCTGGCTGTGGCACAGCTGGCACTGGAATAAGTGGTGGGAGAGTCACAGTCCAGTGCACTCCAAACAGGTTCTTTCAGATACTCCACATGTGAGGGGTTAAATGTTTAATGCAAGGTTTACCTGTGTGAAGTTACTTGACATTACATAGGATTTTGATTTATCAGAGCGATGCACATATGACACAATGCAGAGCGATGCACATATGACACAATACAAGTATGAATTAGCTTTATAGTAGAGCAACTGCATTGTACTGCTGGATCCCAGTGCAAACTTGGTTGTCATTGCTGGTCTCTATAATATGCTCACCGCCACGATGCTGGGCATCCCCATTGCTGGAAAGTGATATACAGGTTAAACCATCCCAAGCACCTTGCTTTCTTCAGTTCCTTTTATTCATCTGTTTTTCATATGCTGTGTTGGGCTGAGGCACTGATATATCCCCCCTACACTGGTCTGGCCAGCTCAGGAAGATACTTCCATGCTTTTTATTAACTGGGGCAGAAGTGCCAATGCAGCCAGCAGATAACCCAGCTGATACAGCTTCTTGTCTGGTGTAAAAGCTGTCCTCTGGTCCTTTTGGTGCCAAGATCAGCTTTCTCTGCAGCAGCTGTGGTCAGTCACTCCCTAACCATCCCAGAGCTTTAGGAGCCTGTGGCCTTTGCCTGTTTCCTTGGAGCTTCTCCCAGATGGTTACTGGTGCTCACAGCGAGATACGGGACCCAATGACAGCTACAGGGACTCTGCCATAAGCCTGGCACCTGTGGAGAAATGTAGGTGCAGAAGAAAATGCCCAGTTTTAATTGTACCTTTTATTGCAAACTGCTTTTGTTTGGAATATTGCTGACTTCTGGAGGTGGGTTGACTGCAACTACCCAACCATTACAATGAAATGAGGACTTGGTTAGTTAAATTCTGGATAAGCAGCCCTTACTGACGCAGCTACACGGCTGTCATACCTAGTAGCACTACATTAAAAGTAGTGGGGTACATGTTGCAGTCACAGCTTTGATTGTGGTAGAGGCAGCTATTACCATAAGATCATCAAGTTCCAACCCCCCTGCCGTGGGCAGGGACACCTCCTATTAGACCAGGTTGCTCAAAGCTCCCTTTGGCCTGACCTTGAACACTTTCAGGGATGGGAAAGCCACAACTTCTATGGGCAACCTGTTCCAGTGCCTCACCACCTTCACAGGAAAGAATTTCATCCTGATACCTAATCTGAATCTCCCCTCTTTCAATTTAAAACCGTAACACCTTGTCCTATTATATGACCACTTAATGTAAGATAGCAGTTTCACTGAAGGAGCACTTTTCTGTCTGTTAGCAGTGGATTTGGTTCACTGTTAGACCCTGCGTGCAGGGTGAGGTAACAGTCAAAAGCAACTTTGGGTACAGCAAGCCCTACATAGTTACAAATGCTTCTAAATGCAGTAGTCTTTCTTATCTGGAAATGCATAACTAACACTTTCATATTAAAAAAAAAAACCCAAACATAAAGGATAATTTATGTATCAGTCTTAGGAACTGCATTTAGGAGCTTGTTTATTCATGTGTTCGAAGTTGGCTGGTTCTACCTAGTTCTGACTACAGTTCTGACTGTCTGTAGTAATTTCTTCATCGATGGTTTCAAACACTTCACCAGGAATATTCTCTCTTCAAAAGTACAATGAAAAATTTTATTTTAGGCAGGAGCTACAAATCCAACTGTGCGGTTCTTTATTGTGGATACCAGAACACCTCCCAATTTCCGCTCTGCTGAAATTTCTCCACCTGCAGTAATAAACTCAGAGTAAGAAATTTTGCTTAAATATTTGCTTGTTCCTTTTGGTGGGAGAGGAGGAGCTTGAATGTGTGGCCACCGTATAGTCAGTGTATATGGCAGTTTTTCCCAGTCATGCAGCTCTGGTAGCAACAAGATTTACCAGAGAAAATCTGCACAGAGATTATCCTCCTAGTGATTATATATAGATGGCATATTCCATGTATGTTATGTTCAGAATGTGACAAGTTCTTGGCTCATCACATTCAGTGGAGTCTAACTATGGTGAAGTCATTTCACAGTACAACTTTAATATGAGCAAGTTTTGGTATAATCAAATTATAATATATGTATTCCAATTCACTGGGGGGAAAAAAAAAAACAAAACAAAACCTTAATGGTAAGTGAAGATTTGATTTCATTGGAAGCAGACTCCTTGCTAAGGCAAGGTATCATGGTTGTCTTCAGATTTATACTTAAAATGTTTGTTTTCTTTGGAAACGTGGTGAAAACCAGCACCTCTCACAGTAAATGGAAAATTGTATTTCTCAAAATGCCACTGGAAAAGCACAACATGATATAAATGTATTTTGTAAAGAGCAGCTAAATTGATTTAAAATGCATGCACACAGAATTTGGTATCCCAGATCTTGGGTTTGTTTTTTGTGTTTTTTTTTTCTTTTTAACAGTATTGTGGAAATTTTTTAGAGGTTTGCACTTATGAACACGATGGTTATTGGAAGCACAAGTTATGATGCTAAAAAACTTCGGAGGGGGGAAAAAAAAAGGTCTGTTTATCTAGTGCATAAAACCAGCATTGTAACTGCAGTGTCAGTGCTGTTCCCTTTCAGTCCTCACTGCAGTGTAGCTAGCACCTCTGTGTTAACCACGTTCAGCAAGTTTTTATGAATAAGTTGTTGTTTATCCTTTCTGTACAGTAACACTGCAATAACTAGGTGTTACACAGCTGTTGTGCGCTGGTTTTTCTCCAGAATTTCAGTGCCTCAGAATGATAAGCCCTTTATGTTTAGGTCAGTTGTGATTAAGATCTCTGCTAAGAGCTCTGCTGTCTCAGAGTTAATGTTTTATATTTTGTTAAGACCTAAGTGAAAGCTGAACAATGTGGCTGTGTGACCTGGGGAGAAAAAAAATTATTTCCCTTCCGGCCTTGTACCCAGCTGGCTAACACAGGCCTGAGTCATATGAACTTAATCCATTTATAAATGGATGTAAGACTCCGTAAATCAGGATTAATCAATTAATTCAAGAGAAAAATAAGTCCAGTCTTCAATGATGAGTGCAAGGATCAAAACTTACTCTTTCTCCCAAAGACTGGAAAGGCTTAATAATGATTAAGCTTCAACATGTTCATCCTGCAGGTGTTGAGGTGGTTAGAGCAAATCATGGGGGATCTTTCAAGAACAAAAGTACGTGAAGAGCAAAAGGCAATTGATGTCCAGTATTGCTGTTGGGTAGTTTTACTCCTGGAAAGATAAAGTAATGAATATTTGCACAGTATGTGTATTGCTTATAATATATGTATTTCCTCTCCTACCACTACATGTCAGGAAAGGTTAATTTCTGTGGTGGAAAATTCTAGTTTTGCTTCCTTGGAGCTGAATTCTTGTAAAACTAAGTTTGAATTGGTGTTCTTCACCCCACTCACCTGGGTGTTGATTTTGAGGGGCAGTGCCATGGTTGCCTGTTGCAGCACTATCCAGAGTTTGTTGTACATGCAGCAGTTGTACCCCAACATTTGAAGGGGGCACAGCACTCTTCAGTTTCAGGGGGAAGCTTCTATTACTTGTCAAGGAAAGGTGCCAAAATGTGGCATAGTAGTGCTTTGCCATGTAAGATGGTAGATGAGATCTGAAATGATCAGTCCTGAAAATAAGTTGTCTTCAGAGTAGAGAGCTCCAGTGATAGGAATATCCTTTCTCAGCATCAAATGAGGAAGGGCAATGCAGAATTACTGGACTCTATACTTGAGTTAATTGCAGTTTAGTTAATATTTCATAGGTTGTTGAAAACTGAAACTGTTCCTAGTTCTCTGTAATAACCATAAAATATTTACCATATTACCTTAATAAATAACTGCAAGGGTCTTTTCTTTTTTTTTTTTTTTTTTTGTACTCTCCATCTTGTCTGGTGGATGATTTATAGACTCCAGAATTGTTCACTTCTTTCACTTTAGCCTCGCAGTTTTTGTTCATTCAATTCCCCTTTTACAAAATAGGAGAAATTACTATTACAGGTACAGGAAGAATGGTAGTTTCATTTTTTTTCCAAACAAGCTCCTGCAGAGTGCTTTTATAAGGTTTTTTTATTACTGGTCTGAAGTACTCTGAAGCCAATTGAAGTAGCAATTAAATGACCTATCAACTTCCTAGTCAAATATGAATGTGAAAATAAACCTTTCTGAAATATTTTGAAACTGTAATCTAGAAATAAACCTGAAAGTGGTCAGTAACCAGTTGGCATATGCTTTTAATCCATCCACAGTAATAGTTTTTGCTTTTTCTTCACCACCACCCCACCTTCTTCTCCCCAATGATCACGGAGATATTCACTCGTATCACAGAACTTCCCACACATTTTTGTTAACTAACTTTGGGGAAAGGGGGAACATGAACTTGGAACTTGCAAATTTTGGTTAAAAATGTGTACTTGCCTTGGAGGGGTGGTTTGTTTTATTTTAGTTCATAAGGCTTCTGGGTGATAGGAGAAATCTAAAATAAGAAAAGATTAGTATATCTAACAGATCATAATGGTAAGCAAAACCGCTAAATTTTATGTGTTGCCTTTTTAAAATTAATATACAGGAATATTCATCAAAATGATTTTTTTTTTCAGCTAACTCCAGTTCTTCATGTCAACTGGTTGGTATTCTGAAGATGAAAGTAAAATATTCAAATAGTAATTCTTGTTCTTGGTGCAATGTCTCCCTCCATTCTAACTAATGGAAATAAATACTAAAGAATCAAAGATACGTGTCACTCAGAAACTGCTTACAAGCAACCAACTACTTCATACAGCTAAGGATAAAACTCCAAAATCTAAGGTCCATACAAGTTGATATTCAGAATTTCCTCTAGATGCACATAGTACAAGACTGATGAACAGTCTGGAGTAGCTATTATTTTATGCATTAGAGGATAGTGATCTGGCTGTTAGAATTTAATTGCAGTCTTTCTGGAAGCGGGTATGTGCAAACTATCTAATTTTTTATTGTATGAATGAAAATAACCAAGGCATCTACTAGCAGCAAAAACAATTGGCAAAGAAACAGTGCAATTAGGTTTGCATCGTTATTTATTGTTGAAGAGTAGATTGAAATGAAAATAGCCAGATGAGTCTCATTTGGTGAATGGCTAAATGCTATTGTATAGGATGCTATTAGAGAGGATTTTAAATATCTAATGCTATTGCTTTTTTCAGCGATCATTATCTGAGTGTTGTAACATGGGTGACAGATGAAAGGATCTGTCTGCAGTGGCTCAGAAGAATTCAGAATTTTTCAGTCCTCACAGTCTGTGACTTTGAAAACGCTACTGGAAGTTGGTCATGTCCACAGGTAAGAAAAAAGGAGATGGGAGAGTTGCAATGCTGGATAAATAAGACTAGAAAGGAAGAGAGTGTCTTTGTATGTTTATCTTTGTAGAAACATAGCCTAATGTAAAATAAACATAATTGTTGTGGGATTGTTTTTTCTTTCTTAGGAAAAACAGTTTACGGAAGAAAGTACAACTGGCTGGATTGGCAGAGTGAGTGTTCAGTTTCTAGAACTGCCACATGCTAAATAACACTGGTAATTAAGAAAATCTCATGGGAGCCTCTTGCTGGTTGCAATATCTCTTGTGCCCAGGTCTGACCCATTCACTTGTTGCAATACACATGTATATGGAAAAACGGCCTCAAATGGAGCCGTTATGCCATCCTGCTCCCAGTTTTAAGCTTTTGTGGGGATGGGGTTCTGAAGTCCCAGGATGGGCTGATGGTGCGGCATGGGCTGGAGCTGTAACGGCATCCTCTGTGACCTGTGCATTGTGCTCAGCCTGCCAAAAACCAGAGTGCTCCTTCCAGGCTCCATTCTAATGATGACCTACTGGTTTGGTAGCAATAGGTAGAGGAGTGCAGGAGCCAGGATTCAGAATTCCCTTTGTTTCGGGTGAGTTGTCAGCTGTGCTGGTTTGGCTGCTCTCCAGTCTTTTTGCCACCTCCAGCATGATCTAGGGAATGAAATGTATTGAGAGGTGCATCCCGTAACCTTTGAATTGTGTTGGAGGAAAGACACGGAGGACAAAAGTAATTTTTAGCATTTCAGGTTACAGCAAACCATTCCAGGCCCTCTTCGGGGTTTTATTTATTTATTTATTCCCATGCTCCCCAAAATATCCACTGGAGAGAACTAGGGACTAGGTGCATATAACTGACCAGATTAAAATTTTCATATACTTCTGCCAAACTAGTCACTATTATGTAGATGGTGCTTTCCGAGCTGCATCTTAGCCCTTTTGTACATGGTAGAGAGTAGGCACCTAATGAACTACACAGAAGATCTGGGGGAAGTGAAGCCGAGATACAAAAGTTCAGACTTGGAGGGAGAAATGAGTTTCAGAGTTTTTGATGAGAACACAGAGTACACTTTCCACTCCCGCATTTTCCACACACTGATTATGCTTTAGTCACTAATTCACTTTTGAAGTCAAAATTGAAAGTTTAAAGGAATGCAAAGAGGGAGGCAACAGCAGGGATGAAATCATCCGCAGTATGAAGATGAGAGATCAACCCACCTGCTGTCAAATTTGATATGGAAAGGAAGGCCTTAACGCTGACACATTTTGCTTCTCTGCAGCAAAGGCTTCACAATTAGACAATGTGATGATCAAGCTGCAGACTTTGTAAACAGTTGTGCAAAATGAGAGGGCAAAATGCGAGTCTGTGCCATTAAACTAGGTTGTTGGTTTTTTTGTTTCTTTTAAAGAGACAACCCACATCTTGGGAGCTGTTGGAAGAAAATGATAATCTCGCTGTAGGATTCTTGGATTTGAGAAGGGAGTAGAAAGTAGGGAGGATTGAAGAGGGGATAAGAAAAGCATATTTATTCCTTTCTTATCTACTTAGGGAAGATAAAATGGCACTTGACTGATAAGGAGTATTTTTATATGGGTGAGATGTGTATATATACATATATGTATATACAATTCATGTATGCATATTTACAAGCTTCAGTAAACTATATATTTAAAATATAGACATAGTTCTCTCTTTGTATATATCTATACATGTATACATATATTCTCTATTTCAAAAATAGAGATGAAATTATACTTAATCTAGGAATGCTCAGAACAGCCTGTGTTACTGCATAAGGCTTCCAGGTCATGAGCTAAGTTAGAGCTTGCCAATTGAGTTGAAGGAAAGTCACACTTTGAAAAAGCAAGACTGCGATAAAGGGGAAACTAGCAAAATATTTGCTAGGGTATTTTTTGGCAAAAAATATTGCTAGGGATGAAGGAGAGGATATGTGGAACTCATGGGTTAGGAAGACTCAAATTCTGTCACTACTTCCTGGGTGACCAGTCGAGTCACTTTGCCTTTCTGTTGCATGTTCCATTTTGCTTTGCATTTCAAAAATGGGTATAACATCTCAGAGGTAATTGCATAGTGTCAGTTGGCTAATTAATGTTCAGATGTTTTGGACTCTTATTGTAGATATAACTCTTATTTCATTCAGCTCAATTTCATTCCTCTATTTTCCTTTCTACTGTTTGGGGCACATCCAAATGACAGTCAGTAGAAGTAAAGCATTAATTTTTGTCACTCGCAATTGATAAATGGATAGTTTCTTCTTGAAATTATTGTTCAAGTTTAGGTTTTCTAGCATTCTGTAGTCACCTACTTACTACCAAAATTTGTTTCTGCAAAGCAGCTTGTTTTCTTTGAACAAAGTAGGGACATTTTTTACTGTCAAGCTGAAAAAAAAAATAAAAATTAATAGTTCAAAAAAAAAAACTGTTCAAAAATGCATGTTTTACAATGAGAAGTTTGCAGAAATCCTATATCTGGAATATTTACATCCTGTACATTGCAGCTGCATGTTGGCATTGGCCACAATAAAACAGTGACTTTAAAAGCAGACACGGGTATTATTTCCTAAAATGGTAGGGAACTAGAAACACCAGTAAGACTTCCAGTTCAAGGGGGATAGGAGGGGACATTGTTCATTACCAGAGTTAATTCTCAGGAAATTGTACTGCTTAGGGAGGAAGAAAATATTTGAAGTGTGTTTACTTTTAGAGTAATAGCTACTGATTCTACCTACTAAGTCAACAGGCAAAATTTTTAACGGTGCATTCAGTAATGCATTCTTTTAAGTATTGAAACTCCTGTTAAGGGATGCTAAGCTCTAAATTTATCATTTTGGTTTTGGAATTTTGTCATTTGCTTTAATAGACATCTTTCTGGTGTTCAAGTTTCAGCCATCTGTCCCTCACTTTGCACCCGACAATACTACCTACTACAAAGTCTTCAGCGATACAGAAGGTTACAAGCACATCCATCGCATAAGGCGCTCAGAGGTAAGTAATGAAGTGTAGGGCTTCTGGCTTGCGTTTCTCCTGGTCGTTGAGGACCTTCGCATTCTAATTTTTCCCTTACTTTTTCCCACTCCTCCAGCCTCCAGTACGTATTACTGCAGGAAAATGGGAAGTAATTAGCATAGAAGCTGTAACTGATAATTTTTTGTAAGTATTGATTCCTATCAGGAGGGCTTGTAACAAGGGTCTAAGCAAGCAGGAAGGAAGAATGGGGAGGTGGTGTCATTTAGCTTGTAAAAATCTGATCTAAACGTTTAAGATAAACCTTTAAGTATTGTAATGTGCTGTAAATATTTTACCAAAACCAGTATGTTTTGCTTTTATAGGTACTACATTAGTAATGAAAATGATGGAGCACCAGGTGGAAGAAATCTTTATAAGTAAAAAATTTTTTTCTGCAGTATGAGTAAAATATTTCTTAATGAAAAAGAAACTTTAAGAAAAAGCATTGCAAAATAAAAGATATGGATGTTCACAGTCTAATGTGGGATCCTGTATAGGATATTTAATGAAAATATGTGTAGGAGTATAAACTGTAAAAATATTTTTCTGTAAATTTATTTAATAAGGGGAAATTCTGAAAAGAAACAACCAATCTTCAAGCAACAAAGCCCTAAAAAAGACCTCTAATGCTTTTTTTTTTTTAATTAATGTAACTCAGAATTAAATTCCAAGTTATTCTCAGTATTAATTTAACTCAGAAGTTTAAAGTCTGATTTCTGTCATTTTAAAATCGCTAATCAATTTAATACAGAATTCTAACATGTTTCATTTGGTCGTCTTATTTAAAACGCATAGATTTGTTTAGCGTACCTTAAAAAAATAAAAATCTTTCATCTCTGAAATGATGCTCTTCTACTTTGCAGAGTGCTCTTGGAAAGCAGTCCAAATTCTAGTAAATGTGTTAGCTGTGATCTGAATAAAGAAAGATGCCGGTATTATTCTGTGTCCTTCAGCAAAGACGCACGGTATTATCAGCTAAGTTGTCGTGGTGAGTATATCCGGAATTAATTGACATAAACGTGACTCACTGATTAGTTGGGTGGGAAAGTTCACCTCGTCAAGATCTTGATATGTACTCTGTAACGATATGTGTTGATATCGTTGGATAAATGCATTGGCAGTAGAAAAACATACTGCCTTGTAGGCACAAAAGCACCTCAACAAAAATTACAAGGATAAAATTTGATAGTTCTATCTGCATCTCTTCAAGAGGTGCATGGGGAGCTCTGTCTGTAGAAGGAGTTTGGAGGCTCTGGGGGCAAGGATGGGTAAAGCGAAGTGCTCTATGTGTGGGATGAAAATTAAGATAGTGCTATTCAAAAAAAATCCGATTAACATAAAGCCATGAGAGTGTAGTCTGTCTTTAATCTGTAGTGCTTGTGCTAGATGGTACAAGAAATATATTAATCTAAGGTTAAGAAAAGCAGTATCTGTTCTAAAATTTCCCTTAAATTGTATATGTTGTTTTTTAAGATACCAAGATCTTGCTTGATCTCTGGGTAAGAAGGACAGACAACAGAGAGGGAAATTTTCTGTCAGGTTGTAAAAACAGTTGTTTGAAGAAGACTGTTGTGGTCTCCATGGCAAGGCTTGATGGTTTCCAAACTATGGTCCACAATGTGTGGAAAAAAAGGTTAGAACCTTTTGCAAAAAGTGCGAGTTACTTCTTCAGTACCTCACAACCATGTGGTTCGCCTGCGAGACAGTCTGAATATTTTACAGGATCCTGTCACCTGAGTTTGGGCCCTACTAATTTAAAATCCAGCTTGTGCAGGCTGGAGGGAAAAGAGTTCTGAGCTTTTCAGGATTCATCTGCTGCTTCCAATTACTTTACGAGAATTGTGTTGAGACAACATGCAAACGTGAAGGTTTTGTGCTCTCTTAACAGGTCCTGGCCTGCCTATGTCTACTCTGCACAGTAGCAGTAATGATCAAGGTACGGGATTGTCTTAACAAATAATTTGTGTTGAGCCAGAAGATTGCACTGTAAAATAATTTTATTCTCATTGCTTAACGTAATAATTAAAATGTCAGTTACAAGGGGTAAATTTAATTTCAGATAATTACTGTAGTATAGTTAACCATAAGAATAAATTATATAGCTTGGCATACATTTATTCATAGTTTATTTACTATTATTTTACATTGTGCTAGAAAGCAGTGACTAATGTATCACTTATTTACTTGATAATTATTCGGTCGTTCTGAAATTGCATTTAGATGAACAATGGGGAAACTAGCTTTCTGGTTACTAAATTACTGAATGAAAACTGTATCATAAGCATTGAATCTGAGAGGAAAAACAAAAAGTGCAGTAAACTAAGACTGCAGTGTAGGTTGCTATCATCTCAGATTGAATTTTTACAGCAGTGCATAATTAAAGAGCAATGCATTTGAAAACAACGTATTTTCATCTTTGACTCTTACTAACTCTGTCACATAGTTCTCAGATACTTGGAAAACAACACTGAACTGGAAAATTCATTGAAAGATATTCAGATGCCTTCAAAAAAAATTGAATCCATTCGTGTAGGTGGATACAGTAAGTTCAAAAACATATTTTACCTTTCTCTATCCCTTTCATCAAGTGCTTCAAGTCTTCTGCTGAAAAGCATGGCAGAAAAGATGGGTGTACTGGGGATTATTGCAATGAGCACTTAAAGGCAAGGCAAGATTTTTATTTTATTTTTTTTTACATCTCCAAACTTCCTGTTTTTTTCTGAAATCCCAAAACATTCATATATAAAATATGCCTTTTCTGTAGTTGTGATGTCTCAGGGTTTTCATGATGAAGTGGCTTAACTCCTTTTTTTCTTTGATTATTACCTGAAAAACAGAAGTCCCTAATACTGGATTAAGTAAATAAATAAGAGGAATGGTGGTTGGGACACAAAGCTCATAAAAATTGTTAAATTTAAGTTAAATTGTAAATTCAAGTAGGTCTTAATTTTATAGATACAAGTCACTTTGGTTTGGTGTTAGCAGGTTGGGATAGTGGATGAGAGTTTCAGTTATTATCAAAAACCAAACACAGAATCCAAACGGAAAAGCTTGCAGAATCATTTAGGCTACATTTCTACAGGATCACTTTTGACTTTGTGTAGGGGAGTATTTGAATTGAATAGTCAATTTCTTAAAAGCACATTCATACTGCAAGACTCCATAAACCTCTGAATATAGACTAGAACAAAACACTAGAAAATGACCATTAATGCTTTGCTAGTGATACTCCTATAAACTTGCACATCTGGATGCAGAAGCTTTCTTGCTGTGCTCCTGGGCTGAAGAACATCAGATAGACTGGTGGTGGCAGGGCTGGTACCCATCTCAACATTCCTTGCTCCAGTCTTTGCTACTAGCTTTTCTCTTTATGACAAACTTGCTCTTGATAAAATGAATGAATATTCTTGATGAAATTATATTTTATAGACTGTATTGGTTTCTGTCAGTCATTGTTAACTGTTCTTTTTGATGCCTCCTTCCTTCCACTTTTCCCCTATTTGTGCAATAATTCTCTTTATCTTTGTGTTTTCTGTCTTCTATTTCTGTCACGTTTTTACTAGGGCTAAAGATGAAATCTTCCAGGCAAGATGGAGGTTTAAAGATGTTCTTCGAGCTATCAGTTGTATATTCATCTTTTTATTCCTCTTTGCTCTTACTCCTTCATCTCTTCAGGGTAAAAGTTTGTGGGTAAGGGGAATCTATTTTTAATGTCACGAATAGGAGAAATAAATCCATTCCTGTAGTCCTACTTCAAGTTCCAAGTACGCTTACAAAGTCTTTGCATGTTAGCAAACAGGAAATCTGCTCCCATGACTACAGAGTACACAAAAAAATTAAAATTCTTATTTTCGTGTATTTAATTCAGATTGCTAATTTTTCAGTGGTTTAATGTTTTGCATATTCAGAGAAATTTCTGTAAGACTTGCGCTCTGGCTATTACTGCAGGGCAGCCCATCAGCATTGTTTCATGCTTCCTTTGCAGCATCGGTTCTTTTAAAATTCATGAGTGAGCAATAGAGCCGATCAGTTTGCAAAACTTACATGGTGCATGTTTAAAATGGTCAGCTAACTCTCGGTCAACTTGGGTAGAAAGAATAACGTGGGTAGAACTGGAATGTATGTTGTTTGAGAAATAATAGATATTTTGTTATGTTTGTGGGATGCTTTACAAACTGTTGTGCAAAGTCTATCTGGCAGGTTCAAAAGATTTAAAATTTCTTTTTAGTGCTGGGAGAGAAATTTGAGTAAAGAAACATTTTTGATCTAGCGTGAGATTTACCACTGTTGAGACTTACCAAGTTTTACATGTAAGCTTATAATGTAGAATAATGTTATGAGACAGCAAGTTGAGTCCCCAAATTTTACTATTATT
>VZRU01005182.1:64786-120682 GCA_013398155.1 Pedionomus torquatus | reverse complement strand
ATATATATATATATATTAGTTTGGAACTTACACCTTTAGATATGAGGACACTTCAGATGAAACTATCTTTTAATTTTTAGGGGGTGACTCAGATATACTCTTATGTGAATTGCAATACGTGTCAAAATATTTCAGTGGAGAACTAACCTAAGTCAAACTCTCTTCACTTTTAGACCTGTGGTATCAAATGATATTGCCTCCCCATTTCGATCCGTCAAAGAAGTACCCTCTTCTCCTCGATGTGTAAGTCTTTAAGTTACATGGCAATGCTGCACTAGCAATCACTTTCATCTACTTCAAATGCACATAATAAGACTGGGAGGCACAAAACCGGCATGTTTTCTAATTACATCTTGAAATAGTTTTAAGAGGGAATGAAAAAAATAAGGTGTATCCCAATTCATGATAGATTCTGTACCATAAGATGTAATGCTTAACGAGCAAGTATTTTGCTGGTGGCAGTGAAGCAGATACATTCTGTATCTGACTTAGAAGCCAGGATGAAGTGCTAGCCTACCTCCTCCTCTCCTCTTGGAATTCATTAGGGGTAATGTTCAGTGAAATTATATTCCAGAGCGAAACCTTGAATAAGCCATTTTTTCATACTAAAGCTGAAGTAGTGAGTGTGATGTTGCATTTTCTCAGTATTATTTGTCTGTCAGCTGGTGTTGGCAGACTGCATCCTGTGGTCAGGATTGCATTTGCTGTTTTTACATAAATCCAAGACCATGAGCTCATGGGATGTGGTCTGTCCTTCCTCAGGTACTTCTGTTTAAACTGGTATGTTTTCTTCTTGCTGGAAATTACTGGAAAGGTTTTATTCATTAAAAGAGTAATGTTAACCTTTTCCTGTTTTTATGAAAATCTGACTCCAGAAGGAAACTAGCTTTTAAATTCTTAAATACATCTTTATAAAATGAAATTTGGCAGCGCTGTAATACTTTCTGACGTGACAGTTGAACGTTTTAATGAGCAGTCAGTGCTCTTTGCTTCTTAAGTCTTACTTTGGTCTTGATTCTGTTTTATTGACTTACCTGGGCCATTGTCAGGATTGCCTCTGATTAATTGTGATCTCAATACCAGAAATTCCGTCAGAATTGTATGGAAACAAAGCTTCACAGAGAGAATTCCTAGTTATTTTTTCTTTGCTTTTAAAACTGGAAAAATGGATTACAGAGCCATAGGTTGAATTTCTGATAAGCTGCTTAAATCAAAGTATTGAAAGTTTCCTATTAGAGCAGAAAGCAATAAAACAAATAAAATCCAACCTGCTTTCTTAACAGTTGACATTTTTTAAAAAAGAATATTGTTTTTGGTGTCAAAGGAAAGCACCAGTTGGAGTGAGTCAGTGACACTTCTCTTGTTTGCTGTGTTTAATTTAAAAGTTTAGAATTCTTTAGTGGCTGAAAATTGTCAGCAATAGTTGCATTTCAAATGCTTGATGCGAGAATACGTGGCAAGTAAATGCCTGAATTCGGTGGCCCTTTTCATGCAGGTATGCGGGTCCCTGCAGTCAGAAGGTAGATTATGCCTTCAGTATCAGCTGGGCTACTTACCTGGCAAGCACCGAGCAGATCATTGTGGCCAGCTTCGATGGCAGAGGAAGTGGATACCAAGGGGATGAAATTATGCACGCGATAAACCGAAGGCTGGGAACATATGAAGTGGAAGATCAGATAGAAGCAGCGAGGTGAGCTACAGTGAAAGGCTCCTCCTTTATGGGGGGGGCAAGCAGAAAGGTCTGAGTGATCCTCCTGCAATTACTGGTGAAAACATGACCAAATTCTGCGTTAATTTTGTGTGCTGAAATGTGACATTTATGGGCCGGCCATCATCTTATGCTTAAAAAGAGAGAAGAGTTAATGCTGTAACATGAATTTACCATATCTGGGCTGGGTTTGCAGAGGTGATAACTGTCACATTAAAGAGTGTGCTACCAAGGAACTTGGAGCTGAAAGTTTTACTCCAAGATTTTTGCAAGTTTCTGTTGGGACAGAGTTACTTGTATGAACTACTCAGCCTTTACATCATAGTTCACCTTCATCACTTGGTTTATGCTTGTAGAACCTCACTAAACCAAATGATAGCAGTATAAATCTCTCAGAACCACAAAGATGTGATATTATGGGGTTTGCTTTTTTGGATTTTCAAATGTTAAGGAGTTTAAGCAAATAGCATTTCAGAATCTTTTTTTTTTCTTCTTCTTCTTTTATACCCAGCCTGGATTCACATGTGTCAGCCTGTCCTTTACTGCTGTAATTTATAGCTCCCCTTTTTTTTTAAAAAAAAAAAAAAAGGCAAGGCAGGTGATGAAATCTAGCCTTATAAAATAAAGACATCACTGAGTGTGGTTTGAGGGCTTTTACAGCACGTCCAGATTATGATTTTTCATGTGCACAGATGTTTTTCTGAACTTCCTAAAGACATAGATGCCTGAAGTATTGTATGTTTTCATATGCATTCCTTGTGATAAAATGGGAAATGCTTATTTGTACAAGAGGAAAAGGCAGACTTGGTGGAAAATAGGCACATCTGTATTGTGGCAGATACCTGCAATCCATTAAGCATTTAATTTTTCTCTTTGCTTTTAGAAAATTTTCTGAAATGAGCTTTGTTGATAAGGACAGAATAGCTATTTGGGGTTGGGTAAGTACTCAAATAAGTTTGGCTGGTTTATTATTTAATCATAACAACTGTTATGCTGCTGTACATGTGATGTGCTGGAGTACTTAGTGTGAGGCACCGGTTGGGTCATGACACGATCCAAAACCAGAATTGATGATGTACATCTTAAAAGTGCCATTCAGGAGCCTTTGAAACAGAAATTAAACGGAAATTAGGACTACTAGAAGGATTAAAAACATTTTAAAGGGATAATCCAATTAGTTAGATTACTCTAATTTAAAAAAAAAATATGTAAAATTACATGTGAACCAGCTGCGTGGCATGATTGTCAGTGTTTTTACTAGCAGTCTGAGAATATCTAAATCTGCTGTATTGTTGTGCTTGGCTGTGCTTTATTTCAGTGGTGTGTCCAACCAGAGGCCAGATCTCTCTTGGTGTGTTTTTAAAACCTGTTGCAGTCGAGGGGAGTGTTTAATAACATTCACAGACCCCCTCAGCTGGAAGGGTAGGTGCGTAGGTAGTGTTAGTGGTGTCTAGTTGATTCAGGCTCTGGACATTTCTCTGGCCCAGGCTGTTGTTTTACTGCTGTGTTTGGTGTCACAAGGAGTATTCTTGCACACTGTGTTTAAGCCTACTGTGTTTTAAGTATATGCAGGCTTGCATGCAGAGTCTTGAATTAAATCACAAGTTTAAATATGGTCACTGCTGGTGACAGGCACCCGTGAATAAATTCCTTGATGGCAAGATGATGATGATGGTGCCTTTAGTAGCTTTTCTTGTGGGGGTAAACATCTGTGTGTTGTATAAAATCAAGTGTAGTAGTAGTAACTTCAGTGGGAGGGAAATGCTTTCTGCAGAAATGGAGAACTTGATGCATTCCCTCGATGCACTCCTCCTTATGAGCCATGGGATGAATAGTTGCAGAGCTAGGTTGGGGTTATGCATCCTTGATACCGAACCTATGGGCAAACAGATTTTCTTTATCTCTTGAACCTTCAGATTGGCAGCTGCTCCTTGTCAGCCTGTCACCTATGTACCTTAGTTTCATTTGCCATAGATTTGACAGTAATATGTTTATGGTGGCCAAGTTAGGCAACATATTTATACTGGGCTTAATTACTAAGTACATGTGTTACTTTGCTGATCTCATTGGGAGGACCTACATATTGAAGTTGGAGCAAAGATTTAAGGGCTCTGAACTAAGATACAGTTTCATTTGCCTGTAATCTGGTTTCAAGTCAGGAATGAGATCCAAAAATTGCTCTTCTTTTTGACTGTGGGTGGGCACATTTTCCTAAATAACCCCTTCAAACTATAGTGAGGGCAGTCATTTGGGCGGTTGGTGACATTGTTTAGGTATCTTGCTGCCTGGATGCTCAAGTGTGTCAGATATTTACTCATCTGTGTATCAGGCTAGACGGCGAGTGAATTTTCTGTGCCTAGCGAGGAGTGTGTTGCTGCACAGTTCCTCCCACAGACTCAGCAGAAGATCCTTCGCTCCCCAGTCACAGTCTTGCTCTTGACGCTTTGGAGGAGAGTTAGCAAGTGAGCTGCCGTAGGCCTGCTCTGAGGGAGTTGTAAATTTTCGGGTGCCCTGGTGCGGTGCAGCTACTCATCAGGCACGTTGTGGGCTCTGCTTCCACCCACGCCGCCAGCACAGGGAGGGACACAGCGGTTCAGCAGTGTCTTGTTTCCTGTCTTTCGCTGCTGCCTACGGTGCTACCACACACTGTCATCCTCAGCTGAGTCACAGTTCAACGGCGTTTGCCCCCTTTTCCCCGACAAGTTCTCATTCATCGGCTCCGCAGCTGCCATGCGCTGTTTGGTGCCTCTTTCCCCCACTGAGCAGGCTCGGTGAGATCTGACCCAAATTCAGAATGGAGTTCGTTTAATATGAAAATGCTGAGCCTATAAATGTCTGATGAACCGTTTAGCAGATGGGCCCCATCCTTTTCTTTCTGACTAAAATAACAGCAATGTTTTCTTCTCAGTCTTATGGGGGATATGTGACCTCCATGGTGCTTGGCTCTGGAAGCGGCGTGTTCAAGTGTGGAATAGCGGTTGCCCCCGTGTCACGTTGGCAATATTATGGTATGTGATGGCTTCCTTGTTACAAGGATTCCCATATGTCTTGCAGTGCACATGCTGCAAAGTGTTGATTCATAGTGTGGAACTTTGATTATCTACTAGATACCATGTAAATGCCACTTGGTCTGTTTTTATGAACTCTTGGGTACTGCATTTCCGAATCAAACCAGTGCCCTAAATCTTATTTTCCTTTTTAAAAAGTCAGATCCACAATCCAGGTAATCTCTTTAACCTTTAATGAAGGCTAAAATATCGTAATATTTGTGGAATTGCTGTAACGTGTCTGTGCTTGCTTTCCAAAGCTGCCATGTGTTCCCAGATCAGTATTGTGTGTCAGAAATACATCGCTATTAGACTTTGGTGCTTCAAAATGCTATTTCACTTAAAAGAACGAACTGAGAGGCTTAACGTCAAACTTGCATTCTAATTTACTGTTGCAAAGTAACAGAATAGGATTTGAATTTTCTTTGGGTTTGTTTTTTTTTGGTTTTTCTTTTTTTACTTTTAGAGTGTAAAATTTGGATTCTATAAGTCTAATTAATCTCAAGAATAGCTTGATGTGAGGAAAACCTGAACGAGTGGATAAGTCTGTACATGCTTCAAGCTTATAGTGTGTAAGGTTGTAGTTGCATGAGGCTGTACACAGTTCTAAGGACCCTTTTCCCAGATTAAAAAAAAATACATACAGTTAAAAATAAAATATGTGGTGGTACAATATGACCACATTTTGGCATTGTTGTAGTTTTATTTGTCCAGAAACATTCAAGGGAAAGCTTTTCCTGGCAAACCTCTGCTAAACAAGGCACAATTTATCATTCTGCAACTAGCACAGAGGCTGTATAAGAGCATATTATGTGCTCTGGCTAATTCAACAGATCAAACCATATTCCCAGGTGTTAGCAGTAGAGGTACATCCCACTGGGGATGTAGAGGTGTTCTTTTAGTGTTTTGGACATGAATGTTACAGTATGGCAGGAAACACATGTGTTTTTAATGAGGATCAGGATCTCTAAAATGCCACTTTTAGTTGATTAGATAAAGGGTTATAGAATCTTGCATATAGGAAGAAACCAAAACAGTGTGACCAAGCTGATGCCATATTCTAATGTCCATTTGACTTCTCAATGGTATTGCTTTGTATGGCTTAAAATAAAGCAGCAGATCTTCAGAAAAAAGGTAATATGATACCATGCTGAAAAATCTGGAAAATCAGAAATACTTAAATTTTACTATATATAACATAGAGCCAAGCTGAGTCCTAATCTACTGCTACATTTGCATCTTAAAGATTTTTAGTAGTAAACATTCAGATAAAATATTTTTAGATAAAAAGATTTTATTTCAAATGCTAGTAGTTTACTGCAACATTTCCAGTAATTTTTGTAGGATTACTGAAAGAATAACAATAAGGTAACGTTGACACAAAGTACTTTATTAATATTCAGCATTCAGGTGTCCATGGCAACAAGAAGATTAAATATTCTGAATAATGATAGTTACCTACATGCCTTATTGTGGAAAGCCTGTTTTTATCTTTTTCTTTTTTTGTCCAATTTCCAGTATGCATTTTAATTATTTGTATCAGTGGGCAAAATTTCTGGTAGACAGACTGAAAATTAAGTAGCAGATTCCGGATTTATTTTATTTTTTTTTTTTCATTCCAGATTCAATATACACAGAGCGATACATGGGCCTTCCTATAGAAAGTGATAATCTGAACAACTATAACGTAAGAAAGAAATCACTTTATTTCATTTTTGAAATGTGTTGTTTCTTTTCTAAGCCACTCTCTTTTTTTCTTTGTACAGTCTAGTTTATTTCTTCTTTCCAGCTCTAACTGCTGCATTGTGCTTTTAGAGGCCATAGTCTCGTGCATTTGGATTTGTGCGAGGCAGTTACTGCTTGCTGTACAGTGTGGGTTTTCCATTGATTGTTTGGTGTGTTTGGCTTTTTTGATTTTTTTATATTCAGTTCCATTTGGCTACTTTGCAGACTGCAAAACAAGCTGTAAAAACTGTTTTATTTTAATCACCAAGAAACAAATTTGTTTTAAAATTTAATATGCTCGTGGGCAAACTATGCTTTATCTTAAACAATATTTCCACCAAAACAAATGTATTCCAGTTCTTTCTGAAATTTCTTTTTAATGGGTATTGTGTGAACTTTTTTGCTTTAGGAATCTGCAAGGGTTTTTTTCAGGGAAAGCAAGATCTCCCAAATATTAGGAGACTTTGACAGGTAGACAAGTCTGCCTGTACTGTGATCATATCAAATGAATTGCAGAACAACTGAGAGCCAGCGGTGTTAGGGCTGGAATTTTGGCCCCACCTCCACGACCGTAGGGTGGCAAAGGTTTTGTCTAAAATGACTGATGTTTGTTCAGAAGTAAAGAATTTCCAGGTGTTCTCACAGGAACAGAACACGTGTAGTTTTTGCGGGGAGGGGGGGTTGTCATGATGAATTGTTTGACTTGCTCTTCTGTGTGCAGGCTGCTTTTTGTTGCCTCGAGGACCTTCTGAAGTCTCAGGTAGCTGGGAGTAGGACACAGCAGCCCAAGCCTTCTGTAAGGCTTTGTTAAATTTCAGATGCAGGTGGAAATACAGGGGCTGTAGGAGAACTGGGAGGGATCTGAGGGGTACTTTGTGACCTGGTTAGCAGGATATTTCACAGAGGTCTTCAGACACGGTGATGCTGGAACCAAACTATGGGTGTTAAAGTGACTGGGCATTCTCTTGTGTTTGGGTTTTTAGCACTGATTGTGTCTTGGTACATTAAAAAAATAAGGGTCATGAGAGGCAAAAAAAGGTGAGGGTGGTTGCATTGATTTAAAAGTGTGGTAAAATATTTAAATATGAACATACATGGACTGAAATGTCTGATTTGACGTTACCCCTACAGCAACCTAGTTTTGTCAACTGCTGTACCAGACATCCTGGTCAAAACTGGGGACTGTGGCAGTGACTGCTGGAAGATGTGGTGCTGTGTCTGCCTCTTCTGAGCAGCGACCTGCTCCAGCCCACCGGGGACTGACCAGCAGCCCGCAGCCGCCTGCCTGCCTGCCTTTTCCCAAATGGTTTTCTTTTAAGGCAGTGGGAACAGCAGGAGGTCTGCGAGGTAGCAGTGTAAATAGAAGTTACTGTCGTCGTGCAGAACGAACGTTAACGCTCTGGGTGCACAAAGTCATTCACCAGCTTCACGGCACAGATGGCAACAGAGGACTGTTTAATCCTTTCAAGCCAGGAGTCGGATTTTCTTGGCATAGTATCCATTGCTGGCAATGGCCACGTTGAAACTGCCAGTACCAAAGAGCTAAAGGTTTCAAATGTGTTACTCAGAGGACTAATTGGGGAGAATGGTGGCTAGATGGAGGAGGGGTGGTTGTACAGATCAGATTGTCATACTTCACTGCTGCTCCTAGAGATAGCAAAAGGCAACTGACGTCCCTGTGGATTGTTAAAAGCCCCAAATAATGTGTTACTTGAAATTTAATTTTTCCATATAAACCTGGAGGGGTGGGGTAGCTCAAGAAGTGAGTTGGTTGTTTTTCATGTAGCATCAACAGAAGCATTGTGGGATTTTGTTGTTGCTGAAGACCCTTACTGTCTTCAGTACAGGCCCAGCATGTTCCTGGCTTACAGCCCCTTTGTTCCATGTCCCAGTAGCCAGCCTCCTGGCCCCTTGTCACTGATGAGAGCTGCTTGAACTGAATGGTTTTTAGCAAGTAAATGCAAAACATGTACTGAAAGCTCTCCTAGCTGAAGCTGTTAAAACATTTTTGAACTGCTAACATCTTCCTGTCAGGTTTGCGTGCTGTATCATATAATCTGTATCCTACTGCATCCGCTAGAAAGCTGCCTTAGAAAGGGAAAGGTTGTGTAAACTCTGAACGCTGATTTAAACTCTGCCCTAGTTTAAAAGAAATGAGACTGTGTACACACCTGCTTGGAGAAGATGCATGCTGCCAGGTCTCTTCCTAGTGCACAGAGCATTATTAATGACTGTGAATATATAGTCTCAAGAAACTAGTTGTGGTAACCCTACCTTTCTATTACTGTGACATTAGGATTTGCATTTATTGAAGAAAGACAGTCTGAGAAGTTAAATATTTTTCATCAACAGTCAAGTCTGAGAGATGATTGATGCTCCTCTAAGTAGGCTAATTAGGTGTGATCTTGGGTCTTTTAAGGTAGTTGTGAACTCTTAAAAATTAGAGCTCTGTTAAAGAAAGGCGCGAGCGTAGGTGGAGCTTCCAACAGAATTGTGTCGGGCTCCTCCTAGGCTGAATGGGAGGGAAGCTGTCTGCCTGGGAAGAACTGACCCTGATGTAAAAGACTCAAGCAGGGCAGAGCTGTAGAGGTCAGATGCAGTAGCCACATAAAGCATACCAAAGAGACTGTTCAACTTGTGAGAAGATTATTTTGCAGTTCACTCTGAATTTGATATGCTTTTGGCAAGTGTTTGAAACAGTCATAGATTTGGCAATCTTTTTCTAGCAGATTTGAAATGTTCAGTCCTTAAGAACTGCTGCATCATTAGGTTATGCAAAACAGGGTACAATTTTGTAAATATGCCATCTTGTACTGATTTGACATTTGTTCTATTATCTGAGAATATGCTAAAGGGAGAGAGACCTTCAGTTTCAGCCAAACCGTAACTTGTTTGTGGAGTGCTGATAAAATGTTGACTGCTGTGTGAGCTGTAGAAAAGCCAGTTACACTCAGCAGGGCCTAATTCTCAGTACTTGTACATGTTACCTTTTCCAAACCTTTGTCCCGGCAGTATAACTATGACACGGAAGGTGTAAATTAAGTTGTATGTATTTGCTGTCCACTTGAGGCTTGTTCAGCTGATGTAGCTGTTGCTTTGTGCTGTAACTACGCCTAACTGGAGATTGCTCCTATCTCGCAACCTTCCTTTTTTGGCAGGAGTACTGTGTCCTTAAAGTACGTTTTAGGAAAGGGACTCTCCACGTTGAGTACAGGTACAGCAAATGAGACATCACTTGCAAGTGGGAAAAAACCTGAGAAAGTATCTCTCGTGTGTGTTCCTTCTTTCTGAAGTATTTTACAAATAGCTTTGTCTTGTTTGTTCCTTAAAGGGGAAAAATAGTGACAGCCTTTTTCTAAAACTGCTTTTGGAAAGTCTAGTTCTCAGAACTGTAGCTCAAGTCAGGCTTCCACTTGCAGAAGATTTTCTGTCCCTTAAACCAGCCCTAACTTGCTGGACGAAAGCTGATAAGGGCAATCTGTTAAGTTTTGCTCTGCCCATGTGAAAAAATGATACACTCAAAGGATACTGCTTGGTTCTTTTTCTTTTTTCTGTTTTCTTTTTCTTTGTATCACTGACTTGTATTTCTGAATTGTTCTCTTGGTACTGTACCGGTGCTCCTCACTTCTGAACCAAAGTCCTCTCTCCAGCTTTTGGCACTCTTGGAACTGTCTGTTTTTACTCCACACCAACTTGTTTCAATGGATAATGTGTGGATTTCCATATATTAGATGGGATTTCTGCTGCTCTGCACCCTTTCCCTATTGGAAGAGGGCAACTGCACTGTTAAAGATTGGAGGGTGATTTTATTTATTCTTTTTTCTCTGCTGAACTCTGAATTTCTAAATTTGGTTGGATAACTACAAGGGATTCATTGTAGTTACGAGGGTTGTGGTACGCTATTCTGCCATGACAAAGGGAATTTAATATTTATGCTTGCTTTTAAGATTCATGAGCATACAAGAGACATAAGGAAATGAGAATGCTTCTGTGTCTTATAATGTAGTTGATTTTTCGGAGGTGCTAAATACAAATCTCTCTGCAAGGATACAGTGTTCTGTGAGGTGGGGAAGGAAAAAAAAACAACCAAACATCACATTGTTTTGTTCCTATTTTTTTCTGGTTGTTTGGGTCTTTTGCCTTGCTATTGTGGCTTTTACATTGCTGTAAAGTAGAGAAAACTTCTGCAGGGATTCAGCTATTTTCAGCAGAGAACTCCATAATGTTGCTAATAGAAGGAAATTTAATTCAATGTATTTTTGTCCCATTACACTGATTATCAAGCCTAAAATATCTTATCTATTATCCCTTTTTTACTTCCCACTCTCATGGCAGAGCAGTATCCTATTCCCTTTCCTTGCTGAAATTAAAGATTTTAATTGCAATCCTAAATTTCCTTGTTTTTTAATACCTAGTGATAGTAGCAAATCAGGTGGTCGGTATGTTCTAGGGAGTATATTGTTACTGTGTTTTAAGCTTCCTGATTAATCTTAGTTGCTGATTTATTTTAGTTTTTAAATTTTTTTTAATCAGTATATTGTGTTTCAATTCCCAAAACATAGCTTGACTTCTGTTTATAGATTTTTGGCTATTGGGTTTTTCCTTTGGGCATGTCTCTGTCATTTTGGGTGGACAGCATTGTTTTGAACTTCTCATCAGCCATTTTTACTTGAGACTGATGAAATATTAGCTCTGACTTACCTAAAGGTAAGCTAGTGTACGGTGGGGAAGATAATGCATGTAGTCTTTGCAATATCTACTCCTCGCTATCATAGGGTGCACTGTTGCCATGACAACGTTTTTTTTAACTTGTCTGCAGTTGCACAGGAAACCTATGGCAAGTGATGTGCTGCAGGCTATCAACATGTTAGCAATGCATTAAATGTGTACCTCACTTGCAAAACTCTTCCCCTCTGGACTTGCCCATTACTTTGCTGCTGTAACCCTTGGTAGTAATTCCAGGCCGGTGCAGAATGGGTTGAGAGCGAGCCCAGTGCTGTTGGATACATGAACATGCTGCTTGAGTGTTCAGGGCAGGGAGCAAGGGTTGTTGTTTTTTTCTGAAGGACCCCAGACTGTGTCAACAGGAATCAAAGTCAGTTGGCAGCAAATCGTCTTCTAATAAATAGCACCTTTTTTTCTTTTTTCTTTTTTTTTTTTTTCCCTTTTCTTTAATTTCAGAGTTCAACAGTAATGGCCAGAGCTGAAAAATTCAAGGAAGTTGAATATCTCCTTATTCATGGAACAGCAGATGGTGAGTTGCAGTTAATTAGACATTTTAGTATTACAGACAGGTTCGCAATTCGACTACTGACAAAACAAAAGCATGAAGGGGCAAGGCTGTTACATTTACGTCAATAAAATAATACTGCTTTCTGCAACTAATTTGTGTTTCAGTCAGCTGTGCTGGGGAGTCTACTGTGTTGGTTGCTTTGATTTTCCCCCCCAGAGAAGTACAGAAGCAATTTTTTTTGTTTACCTTTTTCCTCTTCTTACTCTCTTCAGATAATGTTCACTTTCAGCAAGCAGCGCAGATTTCCAAAGCTCTTGTTGATGCTGAAGTGGATTTTCAGGCAATGGTATGGTTCTGTTTTGTTTATCGTCAAACAAATGGGTTTGTTTATGAGAATAATAGCAAAAGCTCCCTATTTTAACTAGAAATTGTGTGCTTAAATGAAAGATCACATACTTGTAGTTCATGTTCAGTAACTGACATTTTAGCATAACGCATGTATCTTCTGTAGAAAAAAGAAAAAAAAAAAAGGTAAAGCAACTCCTTTTTGTATTTGATCCTGTTTACCTCATCTTTCATTTTGTTATTTTTTTTCATGTTCTCAGACAAACAGCCAAGCCAATCCCAATCTGTGCATATACCCAAAGTCCAGTGTACTTTGGTAGTAGCTTACACATAGGATATAAAGGTTAATGTCAGCTAAGTCCAAGATAACTATTTATTTTACAAGTTCAACAAAGAAAACCCCAAACATGATGGAGAGGTTATTTGCCACTTCTTATGCTGTACATGGAAACTCTCAGACTACAGTGCAAGTTCTTCCTTTCCTACCTTCTCCCAGCCCTTGGGGAGCAGTGCTGAGGAAGATGAAGTATAGAAGGAAGCCAAGTGCATGGTTGTCCTTCAGAAGGAGCCAAACTGGCAGGGCTTACACGGTGCAGAGATCAGGCACCACACTAAACTGAGAAGCTGCATCTGCCCTCCATGTGGCCTGAATAGATAGTGTATCCCACACACAAAGCAGGGACAGACGCACCTTCTTACCACCATTGTGTCTTTGCCTCCATGCTGAATTAGCCTCACCCTAGGATAATATTAAGTGGCTGCACGCTTTTATGTCTGTCATGTCTGATCTATATCATTTAGGTGTAGCTAGAACTAACCTCCCTCTTTTTCTTTCCCGCAGTGGTATACCGACAAAGACCATGCCATCAGCGGTCAAGCACATAAGCATATTTATACCCATATGAGTCACTTCATAAAGCAGTGTTTCTCACTGCCCTAGCACTGGCCTCTTGATTGGTTGTGATGGTACTTCTCCCAAAAACTCTCCAGCTCACGTACACTGAGCCAGTAACAACTTTTATGAATCGAGATACGGGTTGGCTCTTGAGATACCTGTGTACACAATGAAATGCTAATCTTTATAACAATTCCTGTTGCCAAGCAACTATTGCAAATTTATTGATTGTATTTAATCAGGTCTTAACATCTCCAGAATGTAGGTGCTGCAGACTTCTAGAAAGCGTGGTACCTGATTGAGTCAGTAGCTTTTGATATTTCAGTCTAAAAGAGAACCGACCCAGTTTCTGTATTAGGGTAATGAATGATGAAAATGTCACAGAGATAAATTGAAGAGTGAATAATAATAATGTTTCCAACAAAAAAAAAAATTTAACTCTCTGATCATTTTTGTGAAAATACTGATAGATCTTTAAACAGATTTTGCACAAATTACCTAACGCTTGATCAGTTACTATTTTAGAAGCGGTATCAGGAATGCTGCAATGTTAGTATTTTCTATGCAGAATGAAACACTTCATTTAGTGTAGAACCTTCAGGTGATATTATTCTCTGGGATCTCTTGGATTACAGTTACAGAAGTCTTGCAAGGAAAGCATGTAACCAGCTTTCACCAAAGATTTCTGAATGCTACCTAGTCAAACCAATGGCACTGAACTTCTGTGTTTCCTATCACAGTACTGTGATTTTTTACTTACTTTACAGTCAGAAAAGGCTGCTACTGTGGGAATCTGCACCGGTGAAATCTTACCTGGAACCTCTAGCAACCCACCATTTTTTTTGACAGAAAAACTTTTTGCCTTTTTTTTTTTTTTTAAGAATTTTCTTATTTACTGATGAATAAGATATATTTCTTGCACCTAATCATAAAACATTACTATGCCAACTAGCAGTCTAAAGCAAGGGCTCATGTCAACATACTATTTAGCAAACCTGCTTTTCCTTGCAGCCTACTAGTAAATGTATGCTTTACCTTCAGCACTCCAGGTAGGCTTCTCCAGCTGAATATAAGTTTTCTTAATAGATAAAAAAGATGCAACCCAAGTCTACTATAAACTTTAAAATAATAAAGACATTAAGTTATGAAAAGAGGTGAAGTCTGTATCATTGAAGTTTACAAAAATCCATTAATTTTGAGATGGACTTACAGCAAAGTTTGGGCCTGTGTTTAGTGGTATCATGTAATAGCGTGTGACATGATTATCTAACACCTTAGCTTCTTGATACTAGATACCAGCACGTGATTATCTATGTATGGTGGGTTATTAGTGACATTAGGTGTGAATGAAAAATACTCACAGAGACAGCTGAAGCAGGGGGAGATGGGGGAGAATGTCAAGACAGTTTGTGCAGCTTGTCCTTAATGAGAAAGAGAAGGGGACCTGAGGTGGGAGTAAAAGGTTTTGGTTTCAAAAACAAACTTATTTTCTGGGAAACAAACTGGAGATGGATATATTTGATAGGCTTAGAGAGATGGGGCTGTTCAGCCTGGAGATGAGATGGCTCTGGGGAGACATTCTAGCAGCCTTCCAGTGTCTGAAGGGAGCCTACAGGAGAGCTGGAGAGGGACTCTTTGTCAGGAAATGTAGCAACAGGACAAGGGGTAATGGTTTTAAACTAGAAGAGGGGAGATTTAGATGGGATATCAGAAAGACATTCTTTCCTGTGAGGGTGGTGAGGCACCAGAACAGGTTGCCCAGAGAAGTTGTGGATGCCCCATCCCTGGAGATGTTCAAGGCCAGGCTGTATGGGGTCTTGAGCAACCTGCTCTAGTAGGAGGTGCCACAGCAGGGTGGGTGGAACTGGATGATCTTATGGTAATAGCTGCCTCTATCACTCTATCTGTGACTGCAACATGCACCCCACTACTCTTAACATAGTGCTACTGGGTACTTTGCCTTTTTTTTTAAATTTATTTTTAAATGTTATCAGTCACACTATCATACACACAAAAAAAATCTATTTCTGTAATCCCAAAACTACATTTACTAGGCTGTCATACACATTAAAGAACTGCAATTATTCCTTTAGTGTAATCAGAGAAGCATTAAAAAAAAAAAAAAAAAACTTTTAAATAAAGCTAAAGATTATATGGTCTGGGTAAGTCTTAAGTAAAGAAGAAGTTCTGTGTAGCTATCTATCTGACCTACCTTACTGATGCTAGCACCTCACTGGGTGTATTGGCAATACACAGTCCTGTTTTAACTGTCTTGTGAGGCATAAGGAAGTGCAGTGCTAAGTATCTGGTATTTCTTTGGCTGGAAAGCAACTTCTAAAATATATTGTGAATACAGCATGATGCAACTTTTGAAACAAAAAAGAATACTTTTTTTTTTTTTTTTTCTACAGTAACTATCCTAATAAACAGCAACTTAGTATCTAAGTTTCCCTGTGGTAGGTCTCCCTTAGCTCCAAAAATGATGCAGACACCAGAGCTGCCTCAAGGAACTGAAATGTGAAACGGGTACTTAAGTTTGTTGTACATTACACATTGTGTAAAATCCTTACAGAAGCAGCTGAAGCCTGAGGTACGACTGCTAGAATTCTTAGGCCGGGAGGCTTTCAGTCTTTGCAAATCAGTGAAGCTCAAATGGGTTAAATAGATGGAGTGGCTATTTTAAGTACAGAGGTTTGGCAGTAGTACTAGGCTTTAAGGCCTATAATTTCACAACCTGAGAGTAGCAGAAGCTCCCACAATACGCTGTTCAACAATTAGGCACTTTAAATATTTGGAGCATTGAGGAATTCTAAATTGTATGACCTTACCTCTGTAAAAAGATGGGTCTTTTTAAAGATCAAGTTTTACAACCAACTACTGCTGCCTGGGGTCCACATAATTTCTCTCAGGAGCGAGGGGAACCAACTCACAACCAGTAGACCAGACTTAAATCCCCACTGTCTTCCTGGAACAGGTCAGTTCTGTGCCATCCCCGAGGGTACACGTACTGTTAGAGTCACACCACCAGCTACACAGGGCAAGCCAACACTGACAGCCTGGCACATGTCAGTGAGATGCTGCTTGGAAATGGAGCCAGACTGGGCTCCACAATTCAATCACTCACGAAGTGCATTCAAGCATTAGGTAGACATTTAAAATACTTTACCGTATTGCATACTTTTTCTGGGTGTAAAAATAAAATTGAAAATCAGTTAGGATAAATATTTATTTTCACATAACGTTTCTTAATTGTGAAAAACACAATAGTCTATTCACATGTACACATAAACTTTTGTAATAAATTACATCCAAGAAATCGAGTCATTTTGACCAGGAATATGAAATTAGAAGTAAATATAGCACTACATTTGCTTTATATTGTGTGTGAGATTTCAGAATGTTAAGATTAACATTGGAATAGCATTTAAATTCACACAAGAACAGAGTGACTGTTTTAAAATAAAACCACTCTGAAATACTGAACAGAAATACAGAATGCCATTGAATACACTGATTTCTTAATATTCTAAGAGTTGGTCAAGTAAAACTAATACATTTTGATTGTATACATTATCTGTAACAAAGTCAGCAACATATTAAAACACCACCAGGCTGCTTTCGCGACAAACCAGCATTAAACTTCTATACTAACCTTAAAACAATTGGAATCTTACAATTTGTCATCAAGTACACAAAACAAAGCATTTTACCTTAATGCATCAGCATTTTTTTCCTAAATTTACAAATACAAACATTGAATTAAATGTAAATCCTTTTTGTCCATTAGATAATTGGTTTTTTCTCCATAAAAATGGCCTTTAATGGGCTTTGATAATGCTAAGTCAAATTTAGAACAGAGACCCTATTAGTTTGCAGCAAAATGCAATTATCTTTTATGGCTAAAGTTGTAAAACATACACACTCACACCCACAAAGACATTATATGGAATATTTTAAATGTGCTGGCTATGAAGGTCCACATGAGGTTTGTGGGAAGTTTAGCGTATGTTGGAAAGCTGGGGAATGTCAGAGCCCTGTAGATAGTTGTTAGAAAGACTGCAAGACTGTAATTCCTATTTGTAGGGTTCAAAGAAATAGCCTAATAATGAGAGTTAGTGTTCATTTAATCGTTTTAGAATTTATCTTAAAAAAAATATTGGTGAATTTCAAATAAAATTTATCTTAAAAAAAAAAAAAAATCAGTGAATTCCAAATAACAATAAAAGTTTTGCTCCACATCTCTATTAATTCAATACCTAATCTCGCAGTCCTTGTTTTACATAAAAGAACAGCTTGAAGGATCAGGCAGTAACAAAACCCATTATGAAAAACATCTGCAATGGCTTTAAAGCTACGTTTTACTTTGCAGTGTTGCTTTTATCTTTTAATCAATATGTACTTGATGGAATAGTGAAGAGCTGTAACAAAACCAACAGCAGGATATCCATTTAAGTATTATACACAATTAATCTCTGAAATTAAGAGGTTAACAGTTGTTAGTAGAGAAAGGACAATATAAATATGCCCTTTAAGTGACTGTATTTTAGGCAATACGGAGAGAATCATTGGGCAGGTACTATAACTGCATATGAAGTATAGTTTGTATGTACAAAATTTTCCCTGTTATAAAATAATGGCTTGATTAATGACATAATGCAGTTGTTTGGCCTACCACAGCGACATTCATACAATGCAAGGTAAGATACCAAAATCACAGATTGCATTTCAAGAAATACCGTACCCATGTTTCACATGAAAGGATGTGGTGGTGTTTTTCAACTATGGTGAGGGAATGTTTTAATATATATATTTTAATATATACTTTATATATATATGATACTATGTTCCAGTTACATACAAATCTGAATATTAAATACACTGTATTAAGGAAAACTTCACAAATACAGAATCTGACCCTGACATCCTCATTGCAAAAGTAATCCATGACTTCAAAAGGACAGCTTGAAGAGGAAAGGATTATCCTTGTTAGTTTGTTCACAGGGTCAGATCAGTTGTTACTTTAAAAACTTTAATGTCTGCCTGTCATTTTGGGTCTCCTGAAATCATTTACTTGAGCTAGGTGATTTAAAAAAACAAAAAATCGGAACAAGTGTTTTCAAGTTCATCTTGAATGAAGATTATTAAGTATTCTCATACAGAAAAAGTAGCAAAATACAGTACAAACCTAGTAACAGGAAAGTGGAATTCGAAAGAATCTTTGCTTGTAATATTTATGATATGAATACTGATAAATGGCCAGTATCAGCAAAGAACAGGAAGATTTTTTTGCATTGGCTACTTTTACACAGATACTAGACAATGTAGACATTTAGACAAGGTGAAATGAGAAATATTGCACTACATTACCTGTGCTAGTTTTGAGATGAAAGACAAAAGTTACAAGGTCAAATCATTTATATTTAGTGGTTGTGGCACTCCTTTCATTCATTTGTAAAAAAATTAACTGAAGAACAAATCATAGACAAGTCTCCCGGTCAACACCTTTCCCTGAGTCAGCTTTCTTCTCTGTTCTGATTTCAACACTAGGAAAAGAAGGGAAATAAAACTGAGTTATAGCCGCACCATCATATATATTAATGATCTACCTGAAAAACCAACACCGCACGGATATTTTCATTGATTTTTCATGCTGCACAGCACAAACTGGGAAGCAAGTGAAAGTTTCTGTGCTGAATGGTACAGAAGACGTTGGCCAGCATTTTGGTGATGAGGTAGGTAGAGAACTTAAGATGTACAGACAGACACATCAGCCAGCATGCAAGCAGAGATAGCCACCTTTTTTTTTTTTCTTTTTGGCAAATACAGCTGTGAATTGATTAAGTAATGGTAATGGTACAGTTCTCAGACAATACCGGCATTTTCTTAAATGACATAAACTAGGTCACAGTTAAGTATTTCCTGTCTTTAAAATATATGGTGTTGCTCAAGGCACATTTAGAAGGAATGTTTCTGAACTGCAGCAGTGCAAGCCAATTTCCAACTGTAATTTGACTTTCAGTCTTGATTGGGGATAACAGGAGAAGGCTGGGGGGTTTGGGGAGTGACAGTATTCCCCATTTGGATCTTAATACATACTTGCTCATGTATATATTATGTGGAAATAACTTAAAAGAAAAAAAAAAGCCATAAAGATCATACAAAAGACTTATCACTAAGAACTCTGAAGCAGTGTTCAAATTTGGATTTAGCTTTTTTCCAGTTAAAACAGAAAGCAATGTATGTGCAAAGCAGATGACTTATTTCCTTTTTGGGTTGTTTGTTGTTTTTTTTTTCTGTGAATAGGGTCCTAATTTAAAACAGCATAAATAAATTAAAAGTCATTTTCTTGCAATGAGTTTCAATCACACTACGAAAATGCAGAGGTTTCCACAACACAGGCAAACCAAGCCTTCAACACAGAGTGCCAGAGTATCTAAAAAAAAAAAAGATGGTTCTGAGAACAAACCTGTATCAAGCACATAACCTACCAGGTTTCATGGGAATAATTCTTTAACTAGAATGAATGAGAAATAGGCTGAGTTACACAAGGCTTAAAGAAAGCAGGATCAATTCTCAAATTCTTAAGGTGATTCATGCACAATTTTACAATCATCTGACATTTTTCTTCACATAAAAATTGCTTTAAGGATACAATTCAGTTCAGCCAAAGCTTACTTCTATGCCTATGGCAGCTTCCAGAGGTGTTAATGGAAATAGCTAAAGAATACCAACTTCTGCCACTTCAACTGCCAAATCTGTCACCTTCTGTAGAACAGTGATAGAATTGGTTATGTTACACTTTCTGCACACAAAGGGTATGCAAACATTCCTGGGGGGTGAATTTAAAGTGCAGCAGTACAGCAGGCAGAGCATTACCTGTGCTTAGTAAAATCAAACACTGAGGATTTGTTGTGTGCCTTACAGTCTATAATATTTCCACATTTTAGGTGCCTCTGTAATACCCGGAAAATCTTCCTTCTATTTAGGATTCACATCTCTGAGCATCTCCTGCAGATGTGGGTTTTAATGCCTTGAGAAGTTTGGGGGGGAGGAGAGAAAAAAAAAAAAAAAAAAAAAAAAGAACAAGTCCAGTCTTTTACTCGTAAAACATTTAACTGGTGGATCTGTAAGGCACATAGAGCTCTCTTCCTCCCTGCCAAGCAAGTAGTATAACAGGCCTGAGAAGGAAGTTTTGGGATGTGAAATTTGTGTATCTTCAGGTAGAGAAGGGAATTTAAATCATCTACAAAGTGACAGATGCCTCTTTCTCTAATACTTTAAAAGACCAGCTAGGTACCTTCTGACACGGTCAGATCTTCTGCACATTTTGCTATCTGAAGGGCAATTGTAAGGAAAGACAGAAAACTATTTAATAATGTGTACCAAAGAGGACTATGTTTCAGAAAGGTGCCTTGGTGGTCAGTTCTACCAAGACAGACTCTAAAGCAGACCTCTGGGTCCCAAGGAACTTTCATAATAAAAAATTAAGGTTGGAAACTCAGGTGCCTCTACAGTTAGGCAACTGTTGACTAAGCAAATCTCTTTTAAGTCCCCTCATTATACACTTAAATACTGTTATGAGTCTGAGATGCAAGAACTGTCACACACTACACTACTTCACAGAACCAAGGGCAGGGCAGAGCTTGTGACAGATATTATCCATGCATCAGGCTGAGAAGTTATTTGTATAAACTGCTCCTGTCTAAAAATCTCCCCTTGGAGAGGATCTTAGCTTATTACTTCTTTCACTGGCCAAATCAACTCAGTATTTAATTAGTACTAAGAACTTCCTGATTTTATGTATTCCAGAAATCCCCCTATGCTGTTAATTGGTCAGTGCCTTACATAAAAGGCCTTACACAAAATCATAGTACAGTATCATAATTAAATTATCCCCATTTCATAATATTTTGGGTTATCAGTAAGAAAGTAGATCTGACAACAGGAAAAGGAGTACTAAACACTTCTGTAGTTGAACTTCAAAAGGCATCAGTAAAATTAATTTCAAAACAACGTAATTTTTTTTCTGCAATGGTAAGATACCCTTCACTGAAGGGAACTATGTAATGTAATACTGGTGATCTTGATAATTTGCAAAAATTGTCTTTACCACTGCTACCATTCCAAGCTTTCTTTTTTCTCAGTACACATCTAGGATTGAGCTATATCTGCATGTAATGATACATACATTTAGGAAATGTGTATCTTTAGCTGCGTCTTTAATATGATTTACGATTACTATTGTCTGTGGTTTTGCTTATCAGAAAGTGAGTCTTCCAGGTTTAAAGGTTTTGTAATCTACTTCTGTCTGGGAATCTAGCTGTCTTCTGTCTGGAGACTAGCTAGAGCACGTGAAAAAGCAGGATTCCAGGTTCTCTAAGAGGTTGTTGCTCCTTTACAACAGCATACTCATACCTACAAACATAAAACCTGTGATCCCTTAGTTCCTTTTCACCAGAGTCTTTGTTTTCATGAGCAGAGAATAGATTAAAAATGAACTTACAAGAAAACAGGTTTCTATTTTACTGCAGCAAGAAAGGCCATCTTTTACCAGTGTTGTCTAAGTCACAGTCTGTTCTATGTGCTCTTTGCTCAAAGGATCTTTGAAAATTTCAGGTAAAACCAGTACAGGTTTACATGACCTACCATACCACCAAAGAAAGCAACATCCACCAGAAAAATTACAACTACTGCATATCCAGTGGCTGTGAATGTACCACATCAGTTCCTTCTCTTTCTCCAGGCTTTCAGAGCCTGGACAGCAGAGGCACGTAAGAAGTCCCTACTGTCCATCCTTCTCCCGTGTACCACACTGATTTCACCGTGACAGGATCCTTTTCAGTCCACATGCAGGGTGGAAGGCAAATCAGAACTACGCTGCTGTTCTGACTGTTAGAGCATTTAAATGATCACATTAGAGGGTTGCACCATGGGTGTCTGAAACGAAGACTCTCTGGTCATCAACTGTTCACCTTGATTATGCTGATTAGGGAAGGGAACAACACTGAAAGGCAACATGCCATTTTGGGGTGACAAAACTAAGAAATGTATTTCAGCACGCATTGTTTATCTCTTACTGTATCTTTTCACCATAAAATGATGACCAGCTGTTTCAAACATGGAGCTTGTTTTGAAAACTAGATTCAGAAATGGGCAGCACATAATTTTATGTTTTAAAAAGTCAAAGAATTAATGAGGAAAAAAAGGAATAAATTCAATTTAACATTTAAGTATCAACAGCATCTACAGTTTCTACTTTTAAAACACAATAAATTTAAATTAATATTAAGGATTTTGATGAAGACATTTTACACTCCTATTTGAAATTTCTTTTCATTCTGTCTCCCCAAAAATTAAGTAAATCATTTGGGTTCCTAGGTGACACCACTTTGAATTGGAAGATATGATCAAGAAAAAAGTTGGGGAACAGGGTCTTACCTTTGGGGAATCAGCATCTAGAGTGATTAGGAAGGGGAGCTTATGACAAAAATGTGATATAGAACAATTAAGTCAAAAATAGTTAAATTTAAAACTCGTGGAATTACAGGAAAATCTTGAATCACACTGTGCTTATATATAAAATTTTCTTATTCCCATAATAACCCTGTAGCACAGATAGAACATGGTTGCTTCATTTTACGTCTGTCTGGACTAGAATTTAAAAGCATTTAACTGTTTTGTGTACAAGGGAAGTAAGCAGAAAAATTAAAAGAATTGACAGAATCTTAAAATTATTTTTACTCCAAATATTAGTAGACTGCATTCAGAGTACTGGGATCTTCATACAGAAATTTCCAGGGCAGTGATGACCGCTTCTTTTTCAAGAGGAAGAAAGAAAAGCAAGCAGAACAAACATAACAGCTGTTGTGCAATATCCAGGTGTAGGCTGGTGGTTCATTACACAAGCATCATGCTCAACTTCATTTTCCACTGTAGCATAATTAAGTAGCATGCAAATATTTGCCTTTTTTTTAACAAAAAAAAAAAAAAAGTACTTAGTGAATTTGTGTTTTGAGCTCAGAATATTATGACTGGACATAAATAAAAATAAACCTCAAGAAATAAAACTGCAAGATGCTAGAAAACTTTCTAATCCCTAGCAATATATTCTAATATTCATTTGACACCATTACATAAAGTATAATGTAGTAAGAAAATTAAAACCTTTTAGAAGGAAAGCTCGACTCCTTATCTTTTGAATTCTCCGAGGATATCAGCAATGTCTTCCACACAGCAGTTTTTGCCATTTCATCAGAAATGTTTATCACAGATGGGTCATCTCTAGGCAAGAATGAAAGTAAATACAATAAAACAATGATCAAACAGTAGTTGTTACTTATTAACTCTAAAATTCTCCTTGAAACCTGATAGTGATAATAATAAAGCAGTGCAAATGTAAGTTATTAAGAAATGAGTTCAAAAATCCTGACCAATGACCCAAGTATTTTCTTACAAATCTTAGCACGTTTTCAGTATTTTCCTCCTCCAACAACAATGAATCACAGTAACATCAATAAAATATATTGTCTCACTTCCAACTAATAGAGAGAGGCAAATGAGGAACTGTGAAATTAAATATTGCCCAAGATCTCATAGGATGCCAGTGGCATAGTTGGATTAAACGAGAATCCTAAGAGTTCCTAACAGTTCTCAAAGTACTTATGTTCTGAAACTCTACCTGCTTTTAAAATCATTTTCAAATCAATCAAAAGCCTTGACAAAGTCAAAGATTTAAGAGATCTAATAAAAATGCTCCCAATAAACCAAGTTAATCAGTAGCTTTAGGCAGCACTTCATGGGCATTATGCCCTTAGCTTTACCTGGACTGCTCCAAATATGGATTTACACACTTAAGAACAATAAAGTCTTAAATGCTTTACAGGCCTGCCTGTATATTATTCCTGACTTCATGGTTTTACATATGGTTTGACATTCAGTAAGCCTTGAGTAGACTTGTTTTCACAGTGTTTTGGGGAACCACTTTATCAACCAATGTCTTGATTCTTTAGCTGTAGGACTCTTATTCTTACAGTACAGAAAGTCAGATTATTATCCAGGCAACTACCTAAGTAAACATACTATCAATCAATATAGATCACACCTCAACATAAATTAAGTATTGCTAATTTAAAATGGAACAAAAAGGTATGGCCAAAAGAAGGAAGAAACAGAGCATTAGAAGTGTGATGAATAAAAAGTAAGAAATCGGCCCGAGACCACAGACAGTTATTTGCCTTAGGAGATATTCGGTTAACTTTGTGTCAAAATACGAGAGGAGGCCACTCTGAGCTAGTGTTCTTATGAACACTATGCAGACGCTACTATCAGCAGATTATTTCAAATCTCTATTAAGAACTTTCTTTCTGAAAACTGTAAATAACAGTCCTTATGGTCTGGCCACATGTATTATTACTATCTATAGTGTAAGTTTTCATACATAAGTTGTGTCAACCCTGCACTATGCCCTTCTACCCTGTAGAGTTCTTCAGTCATTTATTATGTCACATAGACAGGATCGTAATTAGAATGTTTTAAAATGGAATACTGTAAGAGCCTAGTTTTTCCTGGGTTGTGTTCAAAACCCAGGCTCCCCTACCAGCATCAGGATGAACCATTTGACCTAGTCTACATCTTCCTTTTCTACTGTCCATGTCAGAGGCCAAGGTTCATTATGAATGGCCTGATCCTGCAGTCTGGCTCTAGAGAAAACTTCAGCTCCTTTTCCCAGGGACTGTCAGTTCAAGTGGAAAGACTAGAAAAGGGCTGAGCTTTTAAATGCTACAGTATATGGTTCACTTCACCCCTCTGTACCCTACTACCAGACAAACATCCTCCTGACATTCAGTAAGCATTAAGAATAAATATTGTGGCATGTTTATTTTATTTGTGTAATTGCAACTCACCTAAAAGAGGAAAGGTATATTTTACCTGTAATGTCCTTCTAGTGGTAACTGAACAGTTCCTTCCTCTTCCATTGCTAACATACTTTGCTCTTCCTAGAAGAAAGGAATTTAGACATGAGGCAGGATATGATGTTGTGAAAAGTGAAATTTACATACTTCAATTCTTTTTCCCCTTTTGTTTATTTGAAGTTCCTAAAGATACTTTTCAACTCTTAATTTAAATATTTGTCATTTAAAATTCTCAATTTTAAAAGATAGATCTTCCCTTAATCTTATTTTTCAGTGCCAAGTAGAGGAGATTTTTCTAATAAAGAAAAAGAAAAATTAGTAACACTGAATGAGCAATTGTATAGTGAATTTTAATCAGCCATAACCAGATATACACATTGCAATGTTAATGTGCAAAAATTAGGGAAGCCCAATTTAAGTTTGCACGCACAGTGTTAATACTGATAAACATCAGTTAAATAAAAATAAATAAAAATAAAAACTAAATATAAAAATTAAATTAAATTAAATTAAATATAATAGTTTTGATACTGATAACCACTGATTTTATCGCAACAGAAGGTAGTGAAACAAGACACCGAAATTAGTTTACACTTGAATTGGGAAAAAACTTTTGAGTAACAGGAGTGAAGGGAACTAGGAGACATATCTACCAAAAATCCTTTTGTCAAGTATTTACAAACTTAGAAAATCTATCACGGAGGGGGTGGACAACAAAACAACACCCCTCCAGCACCACATCCTGCCTGCAAGAACAAAGGAAAACAAGTGTCTCTCTTTTCAGACATCGGATCAAGGCTCCACAGGAGGATTCTCAAGGATCACACCACTGTTAGGTCAGGAGAACCACAGCCAGGAGGTTAACATGCCTTCACATGAATGTAACCATCAAATCCTGTCCTAAACTGTTGCACTGAGCATAGCAGACACCCAGAGAACTCTATGTCTTTCTTCCCTTCATTTGATGCCTTTGTAACAGTTTACCCTGGTGCCTGTTTGAAAGTGTGAGCTGGCTCTCCCAAAAAGAGCTTACCATTTTCTGGCACATCACCCAAAACCCCACACACATCATACATACTGAAAAGTTGGTATTAGCTGGAAGAGCCAGTACAATTTTCCAAAGCAGCAAAATTTAAGACTTCTCTGCACAGAAATTTGTTTCTTCTACATTTTAGCATTACAAGTATTTTAAAAGTCACAACATTTTTTGTCTCCAAATGCGAGAAGCCACTTTGTTCATTCCTGCCTCAGAAAGACTTAATTTATTAATGTTGAAGGGGCTTCCAAAGGAGGTCTGTGAGAAGGCATATATAATATCCACTATAAATGTACAGAGCCTTGGAAAAACACAGCCTAAAAATATAAAAACAACTTAAGTGATGAAATTAGGATCCAATCAAATAAGTTTCAGATCTTGACAACTATATTTCTGAATATTCTTGTGGGTAGAATACTTCTATTTTTAAAAGCCGTGTGATAGCAACTCTCCAATTAATTCCTTAGGCTACATGTCAGAAGTTTTATTACTAGTTAATTTTGTCATTTCCAGGCTTCACAGCTTCATAAGTTTTTGACAGTTGAACAGTTTTAATAATAGCTCCAAATATTTAGAAATGCCAAAATATGTAAAAATAACTTCTCAAAATAGACAGTGAATGAAATAAAGTAACACCAGTAGATTTTCCCAGTTTTGTTTTCTGATGCCACCCTATCAAGCATGGGAAGGAAAGTGACATATAACCAAAACATAGGATAACAAGGAATTCTTTCCAATAACCAGACCCACAAGAAGAGAGCTACCTTGGTTACTTTTGGTTACTCTGAATTGTGATGACAACAGACACTGTGATGAAACAACTCTCTGGTCTACTTCGACTCAAGGGCGAGAACAATGACTCATGTATTTTAATTTCAGCCTGATAGTTTTACAGGCACATACTAAATAGTAAATAATCATTGGGATGTTTATCACCTACGTAAAACCTTTCCCTCAAAAAATAATTTATGAAAGTGTGTTTCGAATGTATCAAAGAAAAGAAAGTTATAGTCCTCTTGATTACTGATGAGGCAGTGAGTTGTCAAAGGTCACAGAAGATTCCTAAAGGCAGAGAAATCTAGTTTTCATAGTCGTATGTTCACATTATTAGCTCAT
This sequence comes from Pedionomus torquatus, assembly GCA_013398155.1. Taxonomy (NCBI): domain Eukaryota; kingdom Metazoa; phylum Chordata; class Aves; order Charadriiformes; family Pedionomidae; genus Pedionomus; species Pedionomus torquatus. The sequence continues at coordinate 93,665 of VZRU01005182.1, read as the reverse complement.
GTCCTATTTCTGCAAATAGACTTACTAATGGGAATCCTTACACACATCATTTCACTGGTCTCAGATCACATCTCAGGGCATCCCTAAGGATAAATTGCTGATTTATGCATTCACATTGCATAGTTTTTGCAGTACCCTTGTACCACCAAAACGTAATGTTCCACAGGTCCTGGGCCTTTGCAGAAGTTTTCAGAGCATCCTAGAGGTCACATGCAGTGTCAACTGTCCCCAGAGCGCTTCTGCCTAGAAGTGACCACAGCCTGCCAAGACCATGTGGCATCACCTGCACCTTCACCTCCCACTGCCACCCCAGCCTCACATCACACTACTGTTCAATAGTGCTGGCACAGGACAAAATTCTCATTTTACATTACATGGCACTAACACATTCTACCTACTGCTTCTCCAATGAGATTAGTCCCTCATTTATTTGGGACAAGTACTGATGTTCCCTAATGGCTGACACTGATTAGGGGGCTTATATGAGGGACAAAGGACAAAGACCTTCATCTCTTACACATCAAGTTACTTTATAACCCCACAGTTTATTGTGGTATTCAAACAAGTGATTCATGAAGCAGCAGCTAGAAGAAAATGCTATCAAACAAATGCAAAACTGGTTAGAAATCTACCATCAGAAAGATATGTTTCACTGTCAAAATACAGGAATATTCTGAGTGGAAACATTCCAGAATCTGTCCTCTACAAAGTTTATAAGAAATGGTATGAAATGCATATTCATTGAAAGATTAGGAGCCTAGAGCATCTCTCTTATGAGAAAAGGATGAGGGACTTGGGTCTTTTTAGTCTGGAGAAGACTGAGGGGGAATCTGAACACCACCTATAAATACTTAAAGGGTGGGTGTCAAGAGGATGGGACCAGTCTTTTTTCAGTGGTGCCCAGTGAGAGAACAAGAGGTAACAGGCACAAACTTGAACATACTTTCCATCTAAACATGAGGAGGACCTTCTTTTCTTTGGTGGGATGGCAGAGCACTGGACCAGGGTGCCGAGAGAGGCGGTAGAGACCTTCAAAACCCACCTAGACATATTCCTGTGCAACCTGCTTTAGGTGGACCTGCTTTGGCAGGAGAGTTGGACTAGATGATCTCCAGAGGTCCCTTCCAACCCCATATCATTCTGTGATTCTATGAAAGATGAGGAGTCCAGCTCTGAAAGAGTCAACTGGGTGGTAGTGCCACAAGCTGTAAGTAAAAGTCCGAGGATTTAGTTAAGAGGAGTAGGCAATGTCACTGATCTTTCCATTAGAAAGTGAAAGTAAATTGTTCCTGCAGTAGCAGAAATCACTCTGCTGGCCCAGAGTGGGATAGGGATACTGTATAGAGATATGACACTGCTGAGTGGGGAGGGCACAGGTGGTGATGTGTGACCTAGGTATGGCTCAGGTGCCACTGGGACACGCCATGCCCCTTAAATTCTGCAGTGCCCTCCTCAGCATCTGCAGCAGGGATGAGACCAGTTCCAATGCAGCATCAAGTTGCCCCAGGCATCTGAGAGCTTTCCTACACACACAGGTTCATCTCTGCACATCATCTGAGTGGATCTCAGGAGCAATCCTAGGAACACTGGAGATACTATGTTATCTGACAACATGGCAGCATAAGAACCTACATCTAATAGACATCCCCACCGAAACCTATTAAATTTGTAACCTTAAAAAGACTTACATAAAATACTGAAAATATTATCATGTGGATACTCTTAACAAGCCTGCATGTTGCATGGAATATGCCTTATTTAGAGAATTTTCTCTAAATGTCTGAAGGAAAAATGGATACAGTGATACACACAAAAAAAACCAACCCAACCCTGAAACCATCACCCACCTCTTTTTCAGCATCTTCCAGTTTCTTTTTCTTGCTCTCGGGCATCAAATCATCTAACCAACTGAGCTCCCGCTTAGTAAAAAAGAAATCCATGAGTTTACGGACAAACACCAAAGCCAGGACCTGTAAAGATATTAATTCAAATAATTAGGAAATTAAGCAAGTAAGTATGACAAATATACTTTGTAGAGGAATACTTTCAAAAGTGACCACAGTTTATAGCTAGAATTTTATCCTTTAATTTGGATAGGCCAACTGCTGTTCTTCCTTTGTTCAGATGAGGCATGGCTTGAAGAATTTAACAATCACTGAGGTCAGTAGGTATCTTTTATTTTCAATAAAAGTGAAATAAGCAGAGAGAAATTACTTAAGCAGCAGAACAGATTTGTCTTTTATTTCCACCAAGGCCCAGAACTATCAGTAAACTTCCTCAGTGCAATGAACAATCTTTTTTAATAAGTGAATGTTCCTTCTGTAAAACAGTTAATCACTATCTCTTAAATCAAATAATTTTATTTTTTTTTAAAGAAGAATTTTCCCTAAGAGAATACACAGCTGGGCTATCCGGACATACAAACACTGTCAGCTAGACTCAAACTAGAGATTATATGTAGATTTTTTCCTTACTTAATACAGTAGGAATTGTCTTTGAACATTGAATCAAAGCAATATTGTAATTTTCTGCCCAGAATTATTTTTTTCTTCAATAATAATTATCCAGAAGTGAAAAGAGATTTTTAGAAGAAATAAAAAATATTTCATACCATCATAGGAAAGACAATGGCAGCTCTTGAAACCTTTATAATCCACAGAAGCACAAGACAACTCAGCTGAATTACAGTGAAGAGATGGACCTTTCTAAGAGGAACATGTCTCAGATATATAAAATCTGGCTGATGCTTTGCAGGCATCCAGAATAACTTTATCCTGTCAAAAAGCTGAAAGAGAAATTTTTTAAAGTTTGCATCAAAATGAGCTGTGGGATAATCTATGCTGACATTCACACACTGCCTAACAAATCCTGAATATCCTAAGAATCTGGCTTGTTATTCTAAGGGCAAAAACTGTCTAGAAATTCAGGAGCACAGAAAAAGACTGTCTCAATTATAATCACTAGCTATGACTCTATACTAGTCCAACAGTGGTTAAAGACTCATTTTCTAGCTAGTTGAGCCACCAGAGTAAGAACAAAAATCACATTATTTAAGTAGAGTTTAATTATTTGGTTAGTCAGACTCAAGTTCCTTTCAATATTAATGTAAATATGTTTCCCTAGGTACTGCTATTGCAGATGTGCTCAGATACTGAATTCTGCTGAACTACATTCTGTATAGTCATACTCCAGGAAACATCCTGCTCGTAACTGCATTTTATACTACATACAAAGAAAATAGTTACTTTAAAACACTACTGCTAAGATTTCATGTCAAGAACTGGCTAAGTTACGCACAGCCAGACTTCAAAGTAGAAGTGAATCAACTGAATGGAAGCTGTTTGATCCTGTTGGGTATACACACTATTACACAGCCTTTTCAATACATTATAAACTTCTGTTCTCAATAACTGAGCTCTGCTTCCTTTAGCACACTGACAGTTGCCCACAGAGGCATCTCTTCAGTCTTATATCTCCTGTGGATTAAACTCTTTTTCCCAGTTTACTTCAGCAGACACTTTATCCCAGGCTGTTTTCCCTCTTGCACTTTCTTCACAAACTCAGGAAAATAGGAATGTCAATAGGATTGTACATGAAAGGTTCATTTTTTTAAGACCTATTTGTCTCCATACTGACCTGAGACTGTGTCAGCCCCTATGGCACCGTGATGATGGTGATGCACCATTTCTCCCTACATGGATGAGCATGAATATCTATATTCATGCAGTCTTCAGAATTTCAAGTTTCAGGAATTTCTACTGAGCATGTGCAAACTGCATTTTTTAAAGGCTTATAATTTGGCCAGATTTGAGCAGATTTCTTTTTCACAGAAACAGCAGAAAGCACATCCTCCCACAAAAGCCATCTTATCAAATCTCAATTTCTTGTCCCAGCCTGGGGGAGGGAGAAAGGAAGGGGGATGCTATCCCTTTTCCAAGTAAAGATAGCCAGATTTTAGCATGCCTTAAAAACATTCTTCCATCGTGTACTTCCTCATACCCTGGTTCTGAGAACCAGCTGAACCATATTAAGCTGAAAGTATCTAAACCTCAGTAAAAGGTACACTGAACTTCTTAGAATACCAACCCCAATGATAAGAACTAAGCAAAGTTGTAAAAAAATAGTCTCTAAATAGAAAACACCAGTCAGAAAATGAGAGATGTTGCCAACTTTGCCTATAAATAATAGAGAGATTTTTTAAAAAAGCAAGGTATTTTTAACTTTTCAATCAAAAATTTAAAGATAATGAACAAAAACAATCAGGCATTTTTTTTGCCTTTTGCATTTGACAACCTTTTGCACAGTATAATTCATGTTCTTATTGTGCGATTATTCATTCTCACTTGTCTCGGAAAGTGTACCAATACCTCAACTTTTGATAACAAACAAAGGCCCACTTGAAAAATTGAGTGCTTGTGTTAGATGGGCTAAAAGATTTGACATCATGCCATTTAACACCACGGTCACCCAGGAGAAATGGTACACAGGATACCATTGCCAATCCTGACCTGATGCTGGAGTGCCCGACTCCTGCCAGGGGCTCCTACTTAAGGCAACTGCAGGAATGTGGCCCTTCCAATAGACTTGCCCTTCATCTCAGAAGGGCAGAAGGCCAGAAATGAAGTATCACGGGACTTGTAACAGTTCCACTTCACTGCCTGGGGCATTTATTTGCACAGGAAATATCTTCAAAATCCCACCTATGTTAGTTTTGGGGCAAGTTAGCCAATAGCCTCATACGGGCAAAGTTCAAGATTACATGTACCACTACAAAGGCACTAACTTGGAAGCTGAAAAAGCAGGCAGCAAGCAAATGAACGGGGAGGCAGGGGACAGGGAACAGCTCCTGATAGCTGTTACTCAGTTTTTAGGCTCAGCCAAAATTCCCTTGATAACAAGGGATAACTGAAAAATTGGCATCTAAAAAATAAAAAAAATTGGAGCACGTTACCTAAAGGGAATACTCTATTTAGAGAGAATCCATTTTCCATTTTAAGTGAGTCACTTTCAAGAATTTAGGGTTGGCAACATTCCTTTAAGATTATACACAAAAGATAATAAAATAATATAATATGAATACCCATACATTTTATAAAAAGCATCATCAGTAACACTCTCTTCATAAATCCATTTTACCTGAATTCCCTTTAGAGATGAAGCACCCATGTAAAGAAATACTCCATAAAGTACTGGCATAGGAATAAACTGCACAAACAAGCAGAGAAAGTGAAGAGCATATTAAATACCACTTCATAATTTTAAATGCTTCTGAAAGACATTCTAAACAGTTGAAATTCAAAGTGCCATATGCCTGCATTAATCAGACAAGTTGTAAATTCAGAGTCACTCAATTACAAATTAATAATGTTTCTCAGTGTATAAAGCAAAAGCAGAATCTGGCTCTATAGTTTTATTTTCTTCTCATGGCCAGTTATTACAATATACTTTATTCACTATTAATAAAAACAAAACCAAAACCAAAAAAAAAAAAAAAAAAACAGAACTACATGGAAAATGAAAGTGTTTGTTACATACTTAAACTCTGCTTAAAAGACTGCCTAGAACAGCATCTGAAAAGTAAAGCTGTAATCCTCAGAAAAACATTCAAGACACAAAATACTTCATAAAGAAATGTTCTGTGCTGTAAGCATTTAAAAATGGGTAAATGACTTTTATGGAAGGATTTTGTAAAAGACTATTTTAAACATTCAGGCTTTCAGTATACAGTGGATAGGTAAAGAAATACTTCTATAGGTAAGTATCTGTTTTAAATACTAAGTACACAAAAGGCATGTTCTGTGTGTTTTCAAAGTGAAGTTTTTATGATACATGTAATAAAGTATTACTGGCAAGTACAAGTTCTAAGGGCTTACTGCATTCACTGCAACAACACGCAAGTCTAAATTCTGGTCTTACTGAAGTCTTGCCACTGAAGCCAGTGGCAAAACTCTCACTAATTCCATAGAGGCCAGATGATTCTTGAAACCACAGAAGTTCTCTTGCAAATGTGAAAATATTATTAAATTATCCAGAAATCACAAAATATTTTTAAATTTTCTAAATTAATTTACTTATTGGTATAATTTAGCAAGACTGTTGTGTGATAATTTTGCCATCAGGATAGACCCAGGGTGAATCTTCATACATTACAGGTCAAAGGCAAAACTCCTTTTAACTTCAGTCAGGCCAGATTTTTATTACAAGGTCTTTGGTTTAAAAATGTTAGATGTCCTTAGCCGTTTTATTATACAAATTAGAATTCCACTTTAGATTAGCATTGTGTAACACTATGCAAGTTAGTAATGTACTTGGAAAGGGCACTCAGTAAATAATACAGTAACAATAGTGAAATGTTCAGTGGAGTGCAGAGTTCTTTAGCTTTTCTTTACTGCCCCAAATTACCTTCAGGATACTTGTCAAAAAGACAGACGAGCCCATAAGGACAAAAATCATGAGCCCCGTGACTCTTTGCTCCCGGATTCCAAGAAATTTTGGCTGCTCCCCTGGAGCGGAGCACTCTGATTCCAGTTTTAAGCTATTCACATGGGAAATAGAGAGGACAGTGGCTGCAACAAACCACGGCAATCCCATAATTGAGCACACTCCAAGCATGACTGCCACCATGAGTAGGTCGAGATGGTATCCACATCCTTTCTGTTAAAAAAAAGTAATGACAGCAAGAAGATATAAAATTACATCTGAATTAATGAAAACACTCCTCACAGGCTTTCCTAATGAACAGCTAGGGATTATTAAAAAAACTGTAACTTGTAGGAAAAAAATAGCTTTCTTCCATGTATTATTCAGGTTGGGTCAGTAGTGATGGCAAACTGGTTATCTAAGGGCAATTCTTACTAGTTCCAATTTACAATGGGCACCAAATACCTTTCCTGCTTATAAAAGAGATGTTAGTAAGACAATGGAAAATTCATACCTTTTCTGTTTTAACTAAATCTCTTCTCTGGATAACTGTAAGCAGAACAAGCAGCTACATTGCCAACTTTTCACTTCACTAATCTTAATCCCTCATCCATCCTTACACAAGAGGCAGAAAACAGGTATTTTGTATCTTTCTTACACAAAAATTCTTAAGTTAACATTTGCAAAGTCAGCTTATGTTATGAAGGGTCATAAAATCACACTGATTCTTTTAGAGTTTTTCAAGGTGATAACCACATGGTAGTAGCTAGTTTTTGCTAACATTCTTTCATATAATCTAAGAACAGATAGCCAGAAAATAAAATAAATTAACTATAAGTAAGCTATACATTAAACTGTAAAATAATATTCATCATCAGGTACTGTTTTACTGGTTTCCATATTCAAAACTAAAAAGTAGTGTCATAAACTTTCAACTGACAAGTCAGTACAAAACCTTTGGGTTTGAATCATCCCTGCAGCAGTCAAATACTCCATAAATTTACCAACAGGAGGATGTTGCTTTGCTTTTGTAGCAGTAGATAAGACTCTTTGGTCAAATCTTAGCTACATTTCAAAACCTGCAAATACAACCTGAGCTTGAAAACAACCAATTATCTGCATCAAGCTTGGTTGTATAGATATCTGTTATCACAGCTGAAAGGGATATTTATCTTCAGTTTTACTAAGTATCCAGGACCACCCTGCAGCTGCAAGCAGGAGCTCAAGCTGCTTTCCTTTAAAAGGAAGGTAGTTAGTTATTTCCACAAAATTTCGCAATACAGCAACAAATCCAGTGTCATGGTCTGATGAAACGGTGATGTTCATGCAAACAATGTGAATATGTTGAACCATAATTTTGCCTGTAAACCCATGCAAATGCCTTTTGACATAAAAAAAGTAACTAAACTAAACTTGGAAGGGTTTGCTACAGAGACTGCCAAAAGCTGAAATGTGCACTATTCAGAATTTGCTATGGGAAGTATAAAAAAAGAGGGGAAAACGAGTTGGAAGCAAACAAATCATTTCTTTCTGAAGACAACTTTTACTTCTAAAATGGGAAGCGTCTGGGTTTATGAAAATGTAAGCCACATACCGAAATGAAAATGCCATCTTATTTGCTTACATTATTTTGAAAGGGGAATTCATATAAAGTAAGGGAAATGAAAAGAATCGACTCTTGCAACAGTCCCTCACTCCCTGAAAGTGCTTACGAGTATTATCTCCAAGACACATCTTGACAAACTCAGTGATGTGTCAAACACAGATATTAGTTACATGCACAATGCACTCAAAGAAAGAGTTTAATTCTAAATCCTAACAGAGACACCTTTTTTTACCTTCTGACACATTTATGAGGAATGTATCTGCTAATGCATACAGAATCCGAAAGCATTTCCTCACATTCATACATGATCTGAGGAACCTGACATATGGGAAGAAAAGGAAGCATAGCAACAGGTGATGCTACACCAGACCCCAGCAAAACTAAAACGCAGCAAGACAAGGGGGCAGCCAGGAGGACCATCTGACTCCCAGATGCCAGTGCTGAAAAAACACATTCCAAAGCTTGGCAGCAAATTCCTGCATCTGTCAAGTTAACCACATGCAATGCTATGGATTGACATGAAGAGCCAGGCTGACAAAGAGGGCAAAAAAAGAACATATCAAATGTCACAATCATCCAAGAAGAGGCAGTGCAAAGTGAAGGTTGCAAATGCATTTGCTAAAGCAACTTGAGATTGGATTGCTGCTTATTAAAAGCATGTCAAAAAAAGCCTAAGCTCACTGCATATACATGTACAGAAACCTGCTGCTAGATTTTGCCCAACAGTTTTTCAGAGGGGTGATGTCCCTTTTTCTCTCTCCATCTGTAGGCAGCTAAAGTGTTAGAGAACAGAGCAGGAAGTTGTCCTGTGTTGTTTTAAGAACCCATTGTGCCTCTAAAGCTTAGGTTTATTCTTCTCCCTTCTTTAAGATAGAAAGGGCATAAAAAAAAAAAAGATGGGTAGAACCACGGAGAGGATGAAGAGAGGAAAAAAAATCTTGTATTACAAAATAACCCCGAGTAGTTTCTCAAAACCCAATCCAGTAGAACAAGACTGGCAATATCTGAAAAGACAATTGATATTATGGCACTTTAGAAAATAATTTGCTTCCAGATTTTTTTTTGTCTTTAGGCAAATGGGCATCATACTTCTAATAAAGCATAGATGATAGCACTTCCTTGATTCAGAATCTCTGTTGCAAATTACATTCATAAAGACTTTTGTAAGGCTGTGAATCACTGACCCTGGGCACAGATACTATACAAACCAACAGAGAGAAAGCATAACAATTTAAAGTGTTGCTATGTAACGTATAATAAACTACCATACTCGAGTAGATTAAGGTACGTTACATAATCTCAAGCAGAAAATGACAGCGAAAATGTAACTATTTGACTGAATACCTTTAGTTTGTGTTCTTTTCTGTTGATAATGACAGCTGTGATCTGCTGGTCCATAAAGATAAGGATAGTACAAAGCAGGGCTGGAATTACAGCAGCTATCACTGTCCACCAAGGATTAGGCCCCAAAGGAGTAATAAACCAGCCACGATCATCTCTGGTGGGCTATAAAAACAGAGTTATGCATGACCAGTCAGAACTCCAAGGGTTACTTATATTTCAACTTCACAAGACTACATACAAAAACTTTATTAAAATATTGTTTCCTTTAAAATCAATCTACATAAGAGCACAGGAAAATGCTAAACTTCCTATGATACCAAAAAGAGGAATTACATATGATAAACTCATCTGGATTATTATAAACTTGGTTGTATTTGATACAATAAATCCAGAACTTGGAAGGAAATCCAGAACATTACAGTAGTCTAGGATTTGGGTAATTTGAGCTAGGTTGGTCCTCACACAGAAGACAGTGGGATGCATGAAGGGGCCTGATGGGAGAGGCTCATACAGTCCACTAATTAGGTTGCATAGTACCTAGTGAACAAAAAAAATTCAGAACAGGATCGCTACTCCTTAATGTTAAAAAAATATAATAATTCTACTATAACACACTAATTTATCAAAATAATAAGGCAGTGCAATTTATCAACAAATTACCTTAAAAGCGTTTGGAACCTGAAGTTTTGGTGATGGAATCCCAATGGCGTAGTCAATTAAAACCATGGACAAAATAGTGAGAAAGACAGCAAAGTCGCTCACAACAGATCGTACCTACGATAATTGAGAGAAATAATAATTTTAACTAAAACATTCATGTGTAATTTAGGATTTATTTTTCTTCACTCTTTTAAGCCATTTTGTGCTTACAGCTAAACCATGCTTATTCTGATACAATTTTCTAACAGGGAAATGATGCAGTGTCCGCTACAGCAGCAGTTAATTGAATTTGCAATGCAGGTGGAATTCATGCTTACACATGACTAATAACAACTTTTGAATTTAAAAAATGGCACACACCTTTGTAGGGAAGTATCGGCTAGTTTTGAACTGCTTCAGTGTGGATGACAGCGTTACTGTAGAAAAGAATAAGATGACAGACCAGAAGAGGACATCTGGAACATAAGGGCCATGATGACCACAGGCTCGTCCAACAAACTCTCCATGAAACTTTTTACATTCCTATCAGGGAGAGCAAAGTAGTATTGTTCCGAAAAGTATTCATGCTTACACTGCTATTTTCTTTCCAATTACTTTCCTAAATTGCAAGCAGATTGTATTACTAAAAATAGTAGAATCATTTTTAGGTATGTATTATTTTAAAAATTAAACCTCCTAAAGTTTCTATGTAGTCTGCACAGAAAACTCTCAAACCCTCAAAAGAATCTCTTTTTTAACTAGTATTAAATCATCAAGTCACTAAGGTGTACCATAAAGTCATTAATATAAAACCAGATTTGTTTCCAACTGAACAGTTACACACAGATATTTTTTTTCTATACAATAAATATTTGCACTTCCTAATTCCTTCCAAGAGAGGAAAGTGAAGTTCAAAGCTACCAAGAGAAAGACTGCATTCTCAAGAGTGCATTCTCAAGAACTGATTTTCTGTTTTAACATCAGAGGCCAAGCAATTAAAGGAAAAGCTACCTAGAACCTACCGTATTAGCCTAAAAGGCTACCAATACATTTAATACCACATGGGGGCAGCACATTCCACAAATTATCTTCTCTTTAAAAAGCGCTCTGATTCAGTAAACCCCAAAATCTATAACATTAATTCTACCCAATACACCATATGATTAAATATGCAGACACAGTAGAAAACTTGTCTAGCCATTCTCCAGTATTGTCCTTAGCTTGTTTCGTCATACTTGTTTCAAGGTAACAAGCAAAGAAATACAGAGTAGCTCTCAAAATGTGAGCTATAAGCTCTGGACTTGCAACCCTGTCCTTCTCCTTCCCAAACCCCTCCACACTTATAAGCAAAAGGAAATGCAGCACCAAGAAGCAGAGGTTCCGGCAGCAATATCCTGCCAGATCAGTATCTTTCAGTATCAAATGAACTGGGTCATTGGTTCATCAGACTCACGTCGCAATACCAGGGGCTTGACATGTCATGAGCAACTTTGGCTTTGAACGAAGGCTGGCTTGAAAAAGTCACAGTTGCTATTTGATGACTGTGAGACAAAGGAGCACAAAAGCTTTTATACTACTACAGCAGTAAACCTGGGATTAAAATAAGGCATTTCTAACTGATGAAATAAAGGTTTCAGGTAGGGAAAAAAATTTCAGGAAATCCAAAAGAAATTCTCAAGATTCTGGGCCATCATGCAGAAAACTTGTCCTGGTCTGAGCTAGACCTTGATGTTGGCACAGCACAGGGATGAATTTCACCATATACCTACTGAAAAAGACTTTGTCACCATCAGAATAAACACTTTGCTCACACTCATTTTGTCCTAGATAGAAAAAATAAATTGTCATTTTTAAGAAAGAGTGCAAATCTAGATCCTCAGAAACTTGAAACTTTTAAATAATACACAAGGAAGAAATAAGCGGTAAAAAAATACATTGGGGTGAAACTGACCAAATATTTACAGACAACTTGGTTTAATCTTTTACTACAATTCTCTAGAACAGGGAAATTGAAGTTTCCTGGTGATGCTTGCATGAAATTAATACATGAAAGTATGAAAAAAGTCAGATATTTCTTTGACAACTATGGGGACGCATGGGAAAAGTCGGTCAGTTATACTGCTACCCATGTAAACTCAAGTTTCAGTAATAAGCTTTTACAGAAGTTTTAAAGGGGTTTATATAATGCAGCAAGTCTTTTACATTTATAGTTAAAACAAAATCTGTTATTTTAAATCTCCTCAGCTGCAAATGTACTCTGAAAAACACTGTCAGAGATCTGAGAAAGTGAGAGGAGGAGTCTGCCCCTGCACAGATGCTCTCAGTGTGTGCTGCAATTTTGAGAATATTCATTCTGGATTGCTGGAATCCCTCAGGCCAGCAGTTCTCAACTTTCTCTCTGCTGTTGCCACACCAACAGAGTTGAGGAGCAATCCTTGCTATCAAGACAGAGCAGCCATGGAAGGCAGCTCTTGCTTAACTCATGATAGGAGGACACCAGTTCTGCTGCATATCTGCTAGAGGTGGTCCAGCAGATTGGATTTTAAGCATTTAATTTGGTTATGCCTATGATGGGGTTAATTCAGTTATATTTTGAGAGAATCTTTCAGTTTGGTGTCTTTTGTACTCAATTCGTTTTGACTGTGTAATGAAATTATCCATTTGTGAGAAAAAGTGGTATCCTGATCTCTGTATAACATTTTAGTCAAGTTGTAAACGTTGCCTTCTTTAAGGCAAAGCTGAAGTAAATTCCTTAAAACTTAGAAAAGCATACCATTTAGAAACAAATGGTGACATATCCATGCAAGCTACCCAAACTGTTTGTACCTTATTCCCTCCTCCCGCCCCTGAAAAAAAACTACACAACTAAGACATCTGTAACTAAAAGCCTATGTAACTGAGAAATTTGGTCACTGAGCAGAAATGCTACAAAATTTCTTCCTCCTTTATAGCCTCAACAGCTGTAAGAATCTTTCAGGGGAAATAAATATTTCTAGAGTCCTTCTACACAAGGGAACTTTTGGCAGAATTTAGGACAAACCCATTGTCATTTGACATGTTTAGACCTAATTTCAGTCACACTCTTGTGCTGGTGTGTCAAGTTTCCAAAGCAGGGCACAAAATGCACATACTTGCTTTAATGTGTACTATCAACGGCTGCAAAATGCTTACAAAACCAGATAATGCTACAAAGCCTATGTTAATCTTTGTTCAGTTATTTTATGCTTCATTTGAACAAATGCAATCAGCAAAAACAGGTGGGTTTTTTTTCAATATATTCCCTGTAGTAGAAGACACAAAATTATTTATGCTTATGCCTTTATTTATTATGTTCCAATTTTTCACTTACTGACACAGTTAGGTTCCCCCATGGTACATCAGACGCAGATATATTGTAGTCTTGCCAGTATCGTAAGGTTTTATTGCTAGGATGTTCTGGTTCCACACAATTACATCTGAAAAGACAAAACAATATTTTTTTCCTTAATAATGAAAGTTGTATCAGATATTAATCCAAATTACCAACTGTAAGACATATTGAAACTGTGCTCTACTTTACCAGATAATTTTAGTTCAAATTAATTCAGTAAATGCATGCTTTGAAGCGGTTTGTAGTTCAGTAGCTAGCACTATTACTACAGTACAATTTGCCGTGAGGTGAATATGCATATATAGTACGTAATGTGACATATTTAAACCACTGTCCACAGCAGATTTTTCCACCTATTTTCCTCCTATTCTATTGATACTTTAAGCACAGTTTGTAATGTGCCAATCCTGTTCTACCCCCTTATACCTAATGTTTCCCTTTGTGCATGTGCATGTGCATACATGCTATGCACATTTCTCAAATGCAAACTGTATCCTCTTTCTTTCTCTTTACCAAATTGACTTTGCATGCTAAACTGCTCGGTCAACTGTCAGAGCTCTGGAAAATCACCGGCACCAAAGGCCTGTGAACTTTTCTGCCCATTGTTTTTCCTTTCCCCACAGCTGCTCTAAGAGCATGCTTTCCGTTTTATATTGTGTATTTTAACATATAAAATGTGATGACCCAGTGTGGGAGGACAACACTGCAAACAGGCAATTTGAAGTCAAAATTAAGTCTTTAAAGCCTCTAAAGCAACTGTGGGAGGCTTTTTCTTTGACAAAGCCTTCAAAATATGCAGGATACTCTGTAGGTTCAGAGATGTCAAGTGTGCTTTGCAGTTCTCTTTAAGTTAATCCTACTTTTTAAATCTAGTACTATCTATTCTGCTACTATTTCAATGTGCTTATGGTGACCATAAATAAATCCTGTAGTCTCCTTTCTGATACAGTTCTCTGGAGTAACTGGGGACAGGATAATGTCTGGCTTTAAAGTGGAGAGCTGTTAAGCATACATTTGCATTCCATTTCAAGAAAACCAGTTTATTCACTTAACTACACCATCTACCTTCTCTCTGGCTGTTTTTCCACAAAACAACAATTCTCACCTAGATCTGTAATATTTTCTACATAAGAAATTCTACCATCTATATTAAGAGTCCAGAAGACTGCCACTGTATTTCAATTACAATACTATACATGTGACAACAGCTGCATTTAATGTACACATGGAGAGATATGCAGGTTGTCTTTGTGCAACGCTTTGCTTTAATTTTAAATGCAGCTATTTGTAAAAGGAAGAAAAAACCTTTACAGCCCATGAACAAAAAGCAAAAAAAAAAAAAAAAAAAAAAAAAAACCAGAACAAAAAAAACCCCCAACAACCAACCAAAAAAAGCAACAGCATTGAGGAATAGAGGGCCTGAGCCAAAAGTCATTGAAGTAGCCTGGATCTTTCAAAGGTATTTAATATGCTTTGGATCAGGCCCCAAGTGCAGAATGAATGCGTGTTCAATGCTAGATTAATAGATTTTAAAATGGATTAAATGAAGCACATCTCTACTAGTGAGCTACAGCAGCATAATAAAGTCGGTATGTCTATGTTATTGCAAGGGAATATTTGGTGCTCATGCAACAATACAGAGGTGGCTATTTCAGGTTACTACTGTTTCCTGTGAGCACAGCAGCTCCCTGCCCCCTGACGTCCATCGCTGATCGCAGACAGGCCAGACGCTGGGCGATGGCCCATTGGGGTTTGATTACAGTAGGCCAAGGTGACGTGGGCTGATCAGTCACAGTCACTTTCTCACTAGAAGGGAAGACTGTGCATATCACCAATACTACATTGTACGGCTACTCTTGCTGCAAACTGCAAAATTATATTTCAAAGTTAGAGAAGCCAAAATTTCTATTTCCTGTGTCAGAAACGTGACAGTTGAAGCTATAGTTCAACACAGCTCAAGTAATTCACCTTCAGATGAGATCATCACCCTGTTCATTTCTGTATCAATACCTCTTTCAGGCTTCACAGCATTTCAGTCTGGCTTTCACCAAGTTTCACAGGCATTTACCAATGGCAGACGGTTCATCAGCAAGTGACTTGTGCAAACTCCACCCATGCAGACCGAAATCACCCTGCACGCAGCTTCTGTCACTGAATGGGTGCAGAATTAAGCCCTCGTTGTAATGCTCAGATCCTGCTTTCTACTGCAAAGATCATTATATAACATAATATTGGTTTCAATATTGTATGTCTTTTGGCAACACTGACATTTTGATGCCTGTTTTCCAGCATCCCACTAATTGCTTACCATTATAGCAATGAGAAACAGTAATAAGATACTCCCTGTCCATCCCAGAAAACACACTGGAGGTACCATTCAGTGCATAAAAGATTATCTACCAACGTAGACAATTATCTACAAACATTATCTACAATTATCTACAGACATTATCTACAAACGTGACATTTCATTACAGATGTAATTGCTTCAATGATGAATATTTCTCAACAAAAATGACCTCCAAGGAGAAACTCACATTAGTGAAATAAGGCTTTCTACTTTAATCTTTTAATACTTCCAGTCTCTTTTGTTGTCATTTTTTACTCCAAGAGGTCAGCTCCCAGGAGAAAATGTGTAATACACTGAATTGTTAACCACCAACTCATCTTGATAAAGTATTACTCAGAAGGTTGGAGTAAAATGTTCTGCCTCTTGTGGGTTCAAATGCTCTTAAAATTTTGTAAAGTTGCTTAAATTGCTGAGCATTTGCCCACTACAAGAGTTCTATGTGCAGTTTATGCTATTACCAATGAGCAAGAGTCTATATATACAACTATAAGTATACTTTCTAAACAACATACTCAGCTCCAAATACAGTCAGTACCAACTTAGCAGCATACTCCCATGCCTGGTAGTAATAAGGAGCCTGCAACCATCTTTGTGATGCTAAAAGATACAGAATGATTAATTTGATTTTCTTTCATCACCAGTAGGAAGAAACTGCTTTTTTCATGTCAAGAATATAGGCAGGGAAGTATCCGATATCAGTTGTGGTAGCAAAAGCATAGGTGATGCTATAGTGAAAATAAAATTAAAAATTCTCTGTGGCCATTCTCACAATATACTCATTTCATCACGCTGATGACAGAACAAGTCTCTTTCCATCTTTACGCTTTTGGCTACTGCAAGATGTTCTGATCTCCTGGGAGCAATTCAGATGTCTAAACATGGCTGCCTATATACCCTATGGTATCTGTGACATCCATGATGGGCTGGCATGTGCATGAGAGGGTCTATGGTGAATCCTGCCTTTGTTTTCACAGCAACTGGAGGCTAAGAGTTCTAAAATGGTACTAGATATCCAGACACGGGTCACTCCCTTCTGTATTTAAAATGTCCATATTTTGCAGCTAGGCAGAAATCAGTAGAGCTTGATTTCTCCTAGGGCACGTAAACCTCTAATACAGACTATAACAAAGTGGTTTATAAATCTGAGGTAGAACAATAAAGCATATCAGACAGGACAGTCTTCAGAAAACTGCAGAACTGTCACAAGATCAGAACTGACAAAACAAGAAAGAGAAAAGTAATGGCCTGAACATGCTAGCTAGAAAAACAACCTAAGCAAGGAATCTTTATTGTCTTTACACCTTCCAAAGTGCTCAAGAAATCTCTGTTCAATCAGGATTGGGAACAAAGAGATTAGAAATAATAAATTTAAGGACTGGTGGACACTGTTATCCTCCGGTGCCTGTACCTCTCCCTTTCACCGAAAGATCAAGACTTCAGCTAAATCTCCAGCATGAATCCAACTGTAACAATAATGGCAGCATAGGTCGTTGATGGCATCCCCTTCCCTTCTTTGTCCTCCCCATATTTCTCCTAGCTCTTTTTGCCTTTGTTTTATAAGTGTCAGTTTCATAAATTTCCTTAACTTGAGGCAGCCATCATAACTTCATTGTGTGCAATATCTCTGACAACTTGTCCTGTTTTCAAAGAACAGAGCTAGGATTTGACAACAGCAGCTTCAGGACATCTGAGACACCTAGCAGTGTCCTTTGTGCCCCAAAAGGGAACTGTCTTTACTGCCCTTAATAGCACCATAAGACTGTCTTATGGCCCCTCTTTATTTGGACAGTGAGAATGGGAATATAGGTTAGTAAATCAGAAACCTGTTACTTTATATGTATAGTTGGGAAATATTTTCCCCCTCCTATTGCTGTAGATCAGCAATAAAAAATGAACATTGTTGCTTAACAACTAGTCAGACAAAAGGTTCTGTACTAAAAACTGTTTAATCATGGGTGTAAATTTACATTTACAGCAAAACAAGAAACTTATTCCTTAGGCCTGTTTATTCAACTGAAATTAATGTGGGTCCCTCTAATTTCCGCCTCTTACCCTCAACTCTTCAGCTTCATTCTTCAGCAGTTTCTTCTCATCATTCTTCTCATCATCTGTCACGCACACTCTCCGTGCCCCCCTCCCCTCCCGGCAGCCTTTAAACAGGCAGCCACGGTGCTAGGCCACTCTGCTGCCATTGCAGCCAGCAGAAGAGCTTCAAATACAAAGTCTAGCACAATATTTTTGTGAATAAATAAAACACTTAAATGTTGCAGCTCCTTTGAAAGTCTCATGGCCATTCTTCCCTAGGCAGTTGCCATTTTTCAGTATATCATTTTCAAAACCCGGAGGCACTTACTATTGGTGATTTTATCCAACTCATAAGGCACTGTTTTGGAGCTTCTATTTTTCCAGCATGTACATAATGAAAGCTGCACTTACTCATACTCGCCAAAGATTTGATCTATAAAACATGCAACTGCAGCTTCTTTATGATTAGCCAGCATACAATTTCCATCTCCTAAAAACGTAAAATCTCTTTCTGGCTCAATTAAGATAGAGAATGAGATTTGCTCAGTATGAATACTTACATTATTAAAAAAATAACAGGCAAGTATGACAAATAAGTGACAAAATATGCTCGTTTAAACAATATGTCTCACTGAATATCAGAGCACATATTTGGTAATATGAGTAGGAAGTTTTTCTCCAAAGACAGAGTATGCTCTACAAGTGAGCTGTGCACGGATCACATAACAGAGAAGATGGTATGACACAGAAGGAAACACCACTCATTTTGTTTTAAAAGTAAGGCATTAGAATATATGCATAAATACTCTTAATGTGGCATTTACAAGGCTGAAGGAAAGCACATCAATAGCAGAATGCTATGCATGTTTAGGTTGTCTCCAAAAAAACCACTTTCATGTGAATTATGGGCACTTACAGAGTCCTTCTGTTTGTGTAACAATTGCTATGGGAAGTGGACAACAACTATCATAGACAATGACTTCTCTGCTGTCTCGTACTTATAACACCTGTATATACCTGGCATCATATTTACCATTTTCCTCCTCCTATCAACATTCATAATGACAAAATCAAAGTCTCAGTGGAGAAGGGTCTGGAAACAAAATAATTAATACTGATGGGAAATGGACTTGTCAGTTAAGTTCTATTCTCAGTATCAAGAAACCCTTTCAAAGCGCAGCTGTCATGGCAAGACAAGATTTTTTCTTCATTTATTCATGAGATATGCCATCCTGAATTAGACCACTGAGTGATTAACGTAAGCAGCCCATCTCTGACAATCACGAACATCAGTAGGCATCCATGTACGTTCTCTAAAGTTGGAAGCCTTTATAGTTTAGTTGTTGAAGTTGAGGAGGAAAACAGAAAAGCCTATAAAAATACCTAGACAATGCACCCGGCAGCACAACAATCTTACGCATGCAGAGACAAATTGTGGGGTGGAGGGGTAGGAACTCATGTTAGAGTGAAGAAATCTCAAAGAATTGGGTTTCTTTGGATAGCACAGCAGGAGAAGAACATTGATCTGTCAAGGGGAAAAGTCTAGAAAAGAGATTTCTATTCACACTGTAGTTTTGTAGTTTTGTTAACCTTACTGTCACTCATAAAGGTTAGTCTTTAGTTGCCTGACACAGCATGCCATCGTCCATGCATTCTTAGCAATACTACAGTAGGTAACTGCCATACACACAGGTTAACGTGAAGAAAAGTAGTTTAATTCCATAGGATATTGACAATTCATCTAAAAGTTTTCACTAGAAAGAGTTCTAGGATGTCCCTTCACCCTGCTTCCAAAGTCAAAACACGATACACCCGAGGAGAAGAGATTCAGTGTAACGCTGAGTCAGTGATAATATACTGCAATATACTTAAGTTTTAATTGCTCACATGTAGAGTATCAATGCCTATAAATGTACCGTAACAAAAACGCCCAAGGATTTTATATAAGCCTTCCTAGGTTTTGAAGGCATTGTACAGACCAGTTATCCACTACAAACTGAATGCTGTGGAGAGTTACGGAGGGGATGAGCAGGAGCAAAGAAAGACACAAGGTAAGCACTCCTTGGGCTCAAAAGAGAAAGAGAAAAATGAGTCAGCTGGGCTGGAGAGACATAGGGAAGTCCTAGAATAAATTTAAAAAAGAAAAATAATTTCTGGATTCCAGGATTTATCTAGAAGCAAAAGGGAACCAGCACTTAAACTCAATGATGACAGTTGAATGGTTCTGGGAAGAACAGGAACATTGTTAGGGAAAGACACACAGGATATGGCACAGTTACTTAGCTGCAGGGGAAAAACATAAAAAATTGTAAAGAAGGGAAAAAGAAAATCTATATTCATATCTAAGTTCAAAGAAATCATTAGAGGAATTGGAATTCAATTACATGCATAGGATCCTAATGAAATTCTGTGCTTATCATCACTGATGCTTCTCATTCCACCTTCAGCTACAGGAATAGAAGGTATAAACCAACATAACTTACATCCAATAATAACGTATTTAATTTATATCTTATATATAATGAATGATGTAAAACTTGCTTGTGCAAACAGTGGAAAACACAAAACTAATCTTCTCAATGCCTTCTAGAAGCAATGGTTTCTATAGCCTGCAAGAGATACTGAGATTGACATGATCTTGGCTCCTTAATTACATCAGAGTAGGATTTTCTACTCCTAATGCTTAAGTGCATGTCAATACCAAGACAGATTGCAATATGCATATTACTATGCCAAGAAATCACTTTAAAATTATTCAATGTAATCTGTTAATAATTGAGTATAACTTCTGGTAAAGAATTATCAAAAACAACCTAAATTCATCACTCTGAAAAAAGAATTAATAAACCCCAAAAGGTATATAAAGTCCCAATATCTGAGCAACCTCATAGCGAGAAATAATTGACCTTCTATATTCTAACATAAATTAGAAAATAATTCTATCTTTAAATGTTTGTCTTTTAAAGAATACTGGATTGCTTTCTAAATCACATTCCTTTCATTCACAATGCTTATTTTGTTTTCCTCTTGAGAACCTCTGTTTTTAATCCACTCATTTGTAGGGTTCTCCTTTCCAAGCAAAAATTTATATCCTAATATATAATATACACATTAAAACTGATGTGTATCAGTGTTCCATACAGGATTTACCAACTGAAGATATGTTTGTTACAGGGGTAGAAAAAAGCAGGAGGAGGAGAGTGCAGAAATAAGAGAGTTGCTATGCCAACCTACAAATGCTAATGGCATGACAAATACAAAAAGGTCACAGTAAAATAAGAAAAAGAAAAGAGAAAAAGAAAAGAGAAAAAGAAAAGAGAAAAAGAAAAGAGAAAAAGAAAAGAGAAAAAGAAAAGAGAAAAAGAAAGAGCTCAAATCAAAACATATGCGTGTTTTATTTAATAAACAATAAAACTACTGTATTTAAACTCCTTCAAAACAATACATTTTAAAAAGAATAAAAAATTGCAGCAGAGTAGCACACTGAAAATCAGGTTGTCTTTGTTCTTCTTTTGATTTAGCTCTTAAATGCCTTATTCTTCATCAGCCATGTCACAATGATGGTGTTTTAATAAAAAGTTACATAGAAATGTTTAACGGATTTGCATGCAAGTAGATGACTCGATGATAAGGGCTAATATTTCGACACAGAGTTACAAACAAGCATAATAAAGAAAACGTGTAAAAAGTGCATTAGGAATAGTTCTGCATCAATTCGCTCATGCAACAAAAGATATTTTTGCCTTTTTGAGATAGAATTCTGTAACAAACTCAAACTCATAACTTCTACCTAAAATCCCAACTGTTCTGTATGTTCTGTCTATAGTCTTCAAAGATTTGTTATGGGAGATACTAGTAATGACTCTTACGCATCTCCTCTTTTTATTTAAGAGTATGCAGTGCAGTCTTCTACATCAAACTCCAGCAACAGAGACTGTTTATGACAGAATTCAAACCCACCCAAAATACAGAACAGAGCATTTTTTCCTCACTCGAAATATGTTTCCAATCTGGTTGAAATACCAGCCATTTTAAATTGCTATTTTCTTTGTCTTTCTAGTACTCCAAAGGACTATACTAACGGCATGCCAATGACTTTTCCTGGGTCAAACTCATGTCTTCAGCAGGCAAAGGCAACAGTACAGGGATGTAAACAGGCTACCTGTGGACATTAAAGCATCCTTGGAAAGCCCACAGGAGAAGAGAGGAGAGCTGGGCCACAGTATACATGGAAAGCCGGAAATATATACAGTGTTCTGACCTATTTATCATCAACTTTTTGAATGTGCAGCTGGCAAAATACAGAAAACATAGAAATTTTACAGTATAATCTGAGTTTTCTAGCATAAAGTTGCAGATCCAAGATAAACTTTTACATAAACTTTGGCTGAGCATTCAAAGAGAAATGAGTTGCTCAACCTTTTGAAGTTCACCCATTGCTAATTAAAGAACTGCCAAGGCTTTACTAACAATTAAAAACTTGTCTTTAAAATCCCCAAAGAGGAAAATGCAAACAGCTGTTTTAATTAGCAAAACAGCAGATACTAATTAGCTTCTGTAACAGAGTATGCTGGTCCTTTAAGGACAGGACCAGTTTCAGCTGATGTTGGTTACCCATTTAAACTGCAAGTAGAAGGACTGGCATCAGATATTGCAGAAAAAGCTTCTAATTCCTTGTGAAAGTGATATTGTGCAACTTCAAGTACACAAAAATGAGGTTTTTCTTTCAAGTAAGTTTTTATGCTTATTCGTCTCCTAGTTTCTTTCTGAAACTGAGACATGTACAGACATTTAAGCAGGGATTGAGGGTTATTTGAAATGGCTTGTCTTCTGATGATCCCGTGGGGATGATAGCTGTGATAGCTCCAAGTCCTGGGCAAATGGCCACTGTGTCTGGACAGAGTAATATGTGCAGATCTGCACAGGAAACCCGTGGAGTTCAGTCTGCACCAAACCTGCTGTAAAAGCACTGGTCATTTGGGCAGCCTATGCAGAATTGCTCCAACAGAGCACATCTTTCTATTCTCACAACCTGTCAGGGTCAGTTCTGAAGAACTAAGGAAAATTCAGATGAAGGAAAAGAGAGGAAAAAACAAAAAAGGCTGGAATTGCCACTTTGCTGTGTTCAGAGCACAGATCCTTGGAATCGGGAGACATGCTCTTACAAGATAAACAACATGCATACTGGTGTTTCCAACAATCAATTTTAACATTAAGAAAGCCACATCTCATAAAAACTGTGCTGCCTGTAACTACGTCATTTTGGTATTAGTGGGGTTAGTTGCCATGGACATGGTGGCTATAATCATAGAATCATAGAATGGTTAGAGTTGGAAAGGACCTTGAAGATCATCATGTTCCAACCCCCCTGCCATGGGCAGGGACACCTCCCACTAGACCAGGTTGCTCAAAGCCCCATCCAGCCTGGCCTTGAACACTTCCAGGGATGGGGCATCCACAACCTCCCTGGGCAACCTGTTCCAGTGCCTCACCACCCTCACAGGAAAGAATTTTTTCCTAATATCCAATCTAAATCTCCCCTCTTCCAGTTTAAAGCCATTACCCCTTGTCCTATCACTACTCTTCCTGACAAAGAGTCCCTCTCCTGCTCTCCTGTAGGCTCCCTTCAGATACTGGAAGGCTGCTAGAAGGTCTCCCTGGAGCCTTCTCTTTTCCAGGCTGAACAGCCCCAGCTCTCTCAGCCTGTCTTCATAGGAGAGGTGCTCCATCCCTCTAATCATCTTTGTGGCCCTCCGCTGGACCCATTCTAACAGTTCTATGTCCTTTCTCTGTTGAGGGCTCCAGAGCTGGACACAGTACTCCAGGTGGGGTCTCACAAGCGCAGAGTAGAGGGGCAGAATCACCTCCCGTGACCTGCCTAATAAACAAGATATTCCTGCAAATAGAAGATACAACATAAATGCTGAAAATTAAATGTACTGGAGGAGTTTAAAAGTCAATTTATTTATACTGTCCACAGAGTGAAAGAGTAACAGAATGTAGGTATGAAATGATGGCCACATAAAAAAGTACACAACTATTATATCAAATAATTTTGGTAGCTATATATGTGTTTAAAATGACCAGGCAGTAATATCTAAAAGATACTTGTCACTTCAGGAGTTGTGTTTGAAAGGTCTAGAACAGTTGTGCTGGGATTCCAACACTGTAGGACAGGACAGGTCAACAGCTGTAACTGGAGGATGACAATTGCTGCTCTTCTACCATCCTGCATGCTCTGCACGGTCTACATTCACTGAAGACAGTTACCAAGCACAGACAGCAAGTAAACAATACCCTTCAAAATCAGTTTGAGATTCTGATTAATGAACAAAATTTTAAATAAAACCAAAAACATTTATTTGTAAACATAAGGACTACGATGATAAAACACTTTCATGAAATAGAGATACCTGTCACTGTGATTCAGCTAATCACAAATAAAGCCAGCTACCCAGGAATCCATATTTCTGTTTGTGTTTATGCTTTTTGTTACATATTTTTGCATCTCAGCTCCACCCGCTAAATGGTTTCTGAATACTTTTTGTCTTGCATATTATTTCAACATCTGTTTTTCAAAACCATATGAGAACAACATATTCTCTTTCCCTTTGAGATGACTACTTTGAAGTGTTAAATGAAAAAAAAAATCCACAAACACTGTGCTATAATAGGGTCTTTAGGGTGAAATACCAATTTCACAGAAATTAAGTGAAGTTAATTAAGACCAGGATATGACCTCAACTGCATGCATGATCTATTCTTGATTTTATTGCTTTCTCTTAAAATTAATATTCCTTTATCTACTGAATAAAATATTAGAGAGTAATAATATTTTTTGGCATGAGGAAAGAGTATTTCACAGCAGAAGCAGAGTTTCTATAATTTAACCTGTTCTGTGTATGAAGATATATAACGTGCAGTTCAGATTCAGGATTTGCTAGCTATCTTTCTAGTAATAACATACACAAAAGCTCAAATGTTTTCTCTGTTGCTATGTTTTGCTTTTTCCAGCTTAAAATGCAAATGAGACATTTGGCTGAGACACTCCTGTTTTTCCAGTGAACAGAAGATGTGGCACACTTCAAGCATTGTTCCTTTTGGGCCCCACCCTGGTCATGCAGAGGGTTCAAATGGGTTCAGTGAAATAATAAAGACATTTCTGGAGGGGGAACTTCTCTGAGAATGGTTTTTAATGACATTTGAGTTGCTGAGGTGACCATGCTTAATTTGCTTTAGGACAGGGTAGGATCTTGTCCCTTAATAGAAGAACGCTTTTGTTCTCATATCACAGGAACAAGTATACAAATTTTTACTTCTAAATGAACCTATACTGATTAAAGCCATTCACTTTTTTTTTTTACCCAATCAGACTACTACCTGTCAAAACTCCACAATAAAATAAAGCTGATTAAATGGAGTCATATTAAAAACTTGTAATTAAAAACAAATTTATTATGACAAAATCAGTCATCACTGAGAAGCACCTAACAGTTCTAAATCCACTATAGTTTTTGGAGCTTGAACCTTGACTGTCAGAGAGCTTAAAATAAAGGAGGTACATTAAATTATATTATTTTTAGATAGGTCAGTGGTTCCATTTGGAAAAAAAACCCAAACAGATAAATATGATATACAAATGCTGCATAAACAAACAATAAAATATTATAAACTATCAGTACAAGATTATAGCAAGAGATCATTGAGTTACACTTCATTAAATAAAAATGCATGTGTGCAAGCCTTTCCAGACTCCATGTCAAGGTATTTTGCACTTATCTTAAGTAAACGTGCCCTGCTTGTCCATACACCTCCAGTAGCTACAACTTCCATATGCCAGCATCATGCCTAACTCAAATAGCTTACACGTGTTAAGTTTGCAACTGCTGCAAACTTTTCCTGCTGTGTGCTGGTTTGCGCTCCTCACAGAGAAAATAACCTATGAACAAAAACCCCAGTGTTAACAGAAGAAATCTTACTTACGAGTACTTCGTCAGCAGATCCAAATCATTATGCATGTTGATTGGATACGTCTCACTGAGATGAAACAGCTTCTCTAAGGCCTCATAAATGAAAATGATGCAGATAAGAGAAGCAAAAGCTTCTTCAGTAAAGCGGGTAATATAGCAGACTAGGGAGCTTGCATCAGTTGCAACAAGGATGATGCACAAGATTGCAGTCCACAGGCCGATGCTAGCTCTCAGAGAAAGGTATGACAACCCATACTCTCTAAAAAAACAGGAAAAAAAAATTAAACAGTCTATCTTCTGTCCGGCCATAATAAATAGAGAAGCAGCAGCTCCAAATTTTTCTTTGCCTAGGGATGCCTGACTCTGGGGACAGCCTGAATCACAAATTATCTACTTATTGTGAACAGAAGATACCATCAAGTCAGTTCTTGACCTGAACTCTACCTCTACTAAAGTGAGCGAGCAGCTTTGAGAGTAGTCACACACATGAAGTGTATATGGTCCACCCCTTTTTTATCCCATATCCTGCCTTGGGAACAGCCAACATCTGTCAGTTTCTCCTCAGCTGTATGAAGTAGCTATAATATAACTTTCATCAAAATCCTGTATGCTTCTTGCATATGATAATGGAGCTCCAAACACGTTGGGTGACGTTGCCTCAGAGAATTGAAAGGTCTACCTGAAGGTGATAAAAGAGCTTTTGGGGTGCTAAGTGGGTGCTCCTAGTCTGTGCTGCTCAGGAGATCTTGGTGCAGAAGTTCTCGTCATAGCAATGAGGCAGAAAAGCAGAGAGGATCACAGAGAAGCATGATGGTTGGCAAGATGCAGATATTTTTACCCACATCATGGCAGAGGTATGTCACATACAATACATTAATGTAAGTATAGGGATCTGTTCTGGCATGACTATGTATCCTTTCTATATTCAGGGAGAGGAAGAGCATGGTCTGTATTAGTGACTATCAAAAGATGGTACCACTGTCACTGCACTTCCTGGGTGAGCAGTAATATCTTTTGCATGAGTTACGAATGAGACAAACCACAGATTTAAATGTACTGTTTTGGAGTAGAAAATGTTACAATTAAAAAAACCCAACATCCTAAAGTTTACATTCCCTTCAAAACAACTTTTTTTTTTTTTTTTAAAAACAAACAAAAAAACCCCACCAACCTTTCTGCATTACTTCCAGCTCACTTGTCTCAGTCACTTCATAATATTCAGACTTTGAAACCTTAAGCGGTAGACTCCAAAACAAACTGTTGATCATATTCTGCATACCTTGGAACTTTGGGACCAGCATCTCTACTTCTACATAAGAATACCTGATCATGATCTTCACTTACTTGCAAAATTTGAATAAGATCTTCTCAAACACTAAAACTGGTCCAGTGCTGCCAAGTATAGTGAGAGGCTGTCCACCAAAGAGAGAGTAGGCAATTCCAGTCATGGATGCTCCAAACAGCGATTCTATTGCACTCTAAA
This sequence comes from Pedionomus torquatus, assembly GCA_013398155.1. Lineage (NCBI taxonomy): Eukaryota > Metazoa > Chordata > Aves > Charadriiformes > Pedionomidae > Pedionomus > Pedionomus torquatus. The sequence continues at coordinate 66,458 of VZRU01005182.1, read as the reverse complement.
CATGATAAAGAGGTAAGTGTCCATAAATTTTCAAACAGGTTCTTTTTACAATGTCTTAGTCTATAGCCTTCTAAATACCGAAACACCAATACTTAAAGGTGATTCATGCAACAAAAAGAAAATACCAACCACAAACCTAGGAATGTAAGTTTGTTTTAAAAGTTCAGACTTAACACATACTATACGACCTTCAGTTGCTTCTCCCAGCAGACCACCAAATGTGATGACAGGAGACATGCAAGCACAGTAGAGAAACAAAAATGATGCCAGACACTGCAGACTGAGAGCATCCCTGAAGTCACTCCAGAAGAAGGGAGCTTTTCTTTTTATATCTAAAATCAATCCTCCAAAAAATCTATAAAAAAAAAATACAAGATAACAAATTAATGAAAAAGACACTCCAAACTTTTTTCCACAGTATTGCTTTAAATATACTGCAGAGAAGCTAGATCAAACCATACACACTTTTACAATTCATCCTTCACAGAAGCAAGTTTCTGGGAACCCTGTTTTGGTAACTTTAGCCAGAAAATTGTATGTCTAAAACAAACTCATTTGTATGTTTCTTTTATAAAATCTTCATCTAATCAACCAGACCCAAAACTTCTGAACAGTTGTTAGCTACCACACATTAAACTCTATTATTTATTACATGAATTAATTCTTTGCATTTGTTTAATTAGAGAGCCACCACAGTACCCATTTATCTGCATGTCTACATATACAGCTTCACATTCTTCATTTGAGAACCTGTTCCTAAATACACCTGATGATGGAATTGAAAGTAGGCCATGATTTTCCAAGGACAAGAACTGTCATCTTTTGTCATTTACACTACACTAAATATAATGAAATATTTAGAAACAGATGCTCCCTTACAATATACCATACAGTTAAAGAAAATATCCCCAAAATACTCCTCTCCTCACAGGCACCCAATGTATCAGATGTTGCTGGGATAAAGAGGAAGACAAAGCACCACCACCTCCTAAATATTAGGACACCCCTTCGAACTGCCAATTATCTGGTTGTGAAGTGAAAGGACTTAAAGGCAGGCTGGCCATCATCTCCTCTCCTGCTCTACTGTGTATATCAACACTGCAGGTGAATCTTATATAGGTAGGAATGATATTTAAATATCAATAGGCAAAGGTAAAAGAAAAGTCTATTGCACAACTACCCTGGACTAAGGCAAGCACTGACAGCTGATGCACTTATACCACACCAGATTAGACAAGAGAGCATAAGTATTCCTTGGGGCAAATTCTTCCTTCCAATGTGTGTATATTGCAGCCGCCATGGTAATCAGAGCCTCATGCACCAGGGCATATCATGGCTTTCCAACATTAAAAAAGAAATATGCTACAGCTGCACAACCCAGAAACTTCAACTACAAAATAATTGTAATCATTTATAATATATGGCACAAGACTATTCCCAACATTTCCATCATGCTGTACAAAAATAAGAAATACTAGTCAAGTTTAACAGAGGTCTAACTTTTATAAATAATAGAGACAGGAGCTTGCAATAAATGCAATGTGAAAATACAAATTCTCTTGCCCTCTTCCCCTGTCTGTAAATTAGCATGTATTGTCCTTTTCAGCTGTGGTATGCAAATCAGGTAAAATGCCTGGGGGGGGAGTGGGGGAAGGAGGTGGGGGGCCAAGGG
>VZRU01005182.1:44451-64739 GCA_013398155.1 Pedionomus torquatus | reverse complement strand
GGTTGGAGAATAATGCCAGTCATGTGTGAGAGAACCAGACCATTATGGTTGCCTTGGAAGTGCATCACTTTGAGAACATTTAAGATTTGGATATGTTTTCACTAACTTTCCAGTACGTTGCAATTCTGGTCCAGAGTGTCCTCCAGAATGTTCTGCGTCCCCATGGGCTGCAGTCCCATTTGGCACTCCTGGGATCTTACGCTTCTCCTAGCAGGAGGAAAAGACACTTCTCATGGGTCTTAGCGATCAAAACATAATTTTAGCAGAGGAAACAGGCTCTGACAGCTGAAAGACTAAATGTGTAAAATTTAGTGTAACATTCATCAATATAGCCTCTTTATAAGTTGTAGATGAGTTCTATAACAGAGAATAGTAGAAGGATTTGTGGTCTAAGAAATTTAAAGAATTGATCACAGAAAATCCTGTCTAAGAAAATATTTGAAAGAGGAGCAAGCTAGGCTGCTTTGATCAATTCTTGCAATAAGCTTAGAACAAAAGCAAACCATGGCTGTTCAGAATAATCAAAGACACCTATGACACCCCTGAATCTAAGATCTTTAAACACAACTATCTGTCTGCTCGGGAGAGAAAGAGTACTGAAATATCACCACTGCAGTGTATGCTTGCAAGATAAGGGTTCCCTTAAAGCAAATGAACTGCACAAAATAACCTGGAAAAAAAGAACATCAAAATGTCTATATAGTGACTCTGCTAAATGCTAAATTAATGCAACTTAATTCTACCTAGCAAAAACTGATTGCAACATTTAAAAGTGTTTGAATATCTCAGTGTACAAACCTGAGAGGGAACATTTTTAGGTGGTTCTATTCGGATTGTTGGGTCCCACTCTCCAGGAGGGAGAACTGTAACCTGATCAAGAAACTCATCAATACCAGACACCAAGTCATTGCGGTCCTTTGCTTTGTAAGCAACATCATGGAACACCTGTGAAAAATGGAGAAGTATATTTGGGAAGAAAACAAGATAGAGAAAGGAATACTCTAACTTTTCACAATGACCCCTTTTCTCTGAAACAGAATGCACTCCATACAGTCCCCAGCAGACAAACAATATTATCTTCAATTGATTAGAGTCTCTGATACATAGTTTTCATGCAAGTTCCAACTGCTATGGAAAAACATCCTGAAGTGTGCTAAATGTTCTACAGACATTACAGGTTAAAACACAATCAATTCCACAGGAAAGTATCTATGTAAAACAGAACCTTCCCAGTGAAGATATCCTTGCACGTGAATACTGTTTCTCATTTTGTTATCTCCTTATGGTAACATGATCTGGGCTGTTACAGGATCATGAAATGAACTAAAATGCTATTTGTGCATGATTGGAATGATTAGCCACATTTCATCTGAACAATTTGACATTGGAGATTTTCTACTACACCTCATGAATCAGTAAAGAATTACTAAAACCAAGTCATGAATAAAAATACCTCATCTGTCATTAGTGTTGCAATTGATCTTCCAATCTCATGGTATTGTTGCCCTTTACCCAGTGGTCCAAGAAGAATAAACAAAAATCTGCAAATGGAAGATAGAATAATAAATAAATAAATAGCCAAGGATAGGTGGTTGAAACTAATTATACACAGTACAGAAAAAATTATTTCAAAATCGAACTAGAAGAAATTCCAAAACAAATATTATATATAATCTTCTTCAAGATCCCCACACATGCATTTATACATGAAGCTCTAGTTAGAAAAAATGCAAAAATAACTTCCAAAAATATGTCATAAGCTTCACAGTCAGACTTGATTGAGACTATCAAAACCTCCTTACAAAATAAAACTTATCTTATATAATAAATACATGCATTTGTAATCTATGTGCGGGACACATTAACATTAAGGTATTTAATTCTGTTAATTCAACAGAATCAACTATTTTATGGTAGTAATATTACTGTAATACTGTGAACTTACCACTGAATAAAAATATTTTTTAAATGGTTATTACTCCCATTAAGGTTCTAGACAGCCTCTACTCTAGGCTTGGGGCTAGTAAGTTTCTATAAAATGCAGAGGAAAGGCTGAAATGAAATAAGTTCTCTCTCAGTTTTGCTAAAATGCAAAACAGCTTTTTATTAACATTATTAAATTCTCTTAAAATAAACATTTTTTTCCAAAATTTCTTAATTATCTTATTTTTCCATTATTTAATTTTCTTTTGGCCAAAAATCAAGACATCTGTTGTATTCCTTTTGATGGTGCTTTTATTGGTGTTTTTTAGGGGGAAGCTGGGGGAAGTTAAGAGGAAAGGCTTCAGAAGATTTTTTTAAAGCCCACTCAGCCCCTCAACATCCTTTACGCACATGCAAAAATTAGACAGAAAAAACTCATATCTAAAGTAACTGCAACTTAAAGAAAATATGCTACTGCTTATCTGACTAGGAGCAAGGACCTGAGTGTTAGCATTGCATTTCATAGCATAACACTCTTTCCTGAGCATCACAAACAATTGGAATACACTACCGCCTTCTATTGGAATTCTACTTCTATGGAAACTAAAGTGGAAGAGGAGAGAGAGAGACAGAATCTGTGTACAAACATATGCACAAATACAAATGAAAAAAAACAAAAAACAGTGAGAGACTGCAATAATAGTTGAAGTCAGCGAACTCAGATATGAGAGAATCACTTTGGAGTTTTGATCTGAATCAACCCCAGCAGGAAACTACGTATCTGCAGATCTATTTAAATGCTTTCTATTTAACTACAAAGCATATTTTAGACTTTTTTTAGAATTCCTCACAACTTATTCTCAGTACCAAAGTACTTCATCTGACACAGTTTCACCTTAGTAAAGATGAATCTAATAAAAAATTATGGTTAAACGTCACATTTACTACCATACAAATATCTGCAAAGTAACTTTTAGAGGAGTGTGATATTTACAGCATGTTCTTCATCCATTCACTATCCCTCGTTAATGAAATCATATAGTTTGTTTTTACCGCTCCCACAATTCCTTCTTAATTTTTTTCTTCTGGACATAATTAGGCAGAATCACATAAGTAGTTTCAGTTCCAGATGAAATATTCTAAGCAGCTGAATATTTCACCTTCGTATTTCATCTGCAGTATTACCAATTTGTATAGAATAAACTGAGTGCTGTATGCTTACAAGCTATCTTTTCTATTTCTGCAAAGAATGATTTTCTGCACACACAAATGGCATGTTTCTTAATATACATACATCAGTTAAAGTGGAAAGATGTCTCTAAGAAAAAAAAGATGTCTTTGTTAAAGAAAGAGCCAAATTCATAACTCATTAAAACAAAGTTGAAAGTCACACCACCCTGTCTCCACAAGGTACTTAGAAATACAAGAAGAGAAACAAATCCAACTGTACCTTGTTGGAATCGGAACTTCAGCTAGTCCCGTAAGCAGTACTGCAGGAGATAACCTAACAAAAGCAACAACTGCACGGTCCAGGAACTCCAGTTCACCAACTAAGATGTTTGATGCTTCAGCTCCAGGTGGTATCTTTTTCATGAAGTGTAGGTCAACCTGGGAAAAGTATATTAAATTGCAATCTAAAAGCTATTCAGAAGGATTTTCCCCCCCTTGTTTTGTTGACAGAGATTTCCTGGTCACTGCACTATAAACTTAGTTCTTTCAATTATACAGTTTTTACTATTCCTGTCTGTTGAATGTTTTTTTAAAAATGAAAATGTTCCCCAAAATCAAAAAAGAAATCTCATTATTCTTGGAAACATGGTTAAAGTACTGCAGAATTAATTTATAAAGATAACAAAACACATTCAAAATCTTGTTAAGAATATTCATTTTCTATTAACATATTTTATCAGTAATCATAATAGTATCAATAATTCATAACAGAACCATTAAGTCATAACAGTAGAAGAAATGAAGACACTTTGTTTTTACGATAATTAACAATTCTGGAAATCATGAGTTCATATTTACTGTATCAGAATCACCATGAGAAGAACAAATTGCACTACATGTAATTTTCCTTCTACTACTGTGAGATGTAGTTTTGACTTTGGATTTAATGGAAGAGAGCTGCTCTTCTGCTGAAAAAGACAGAAAATAAGCTATGACCACAATTATCTCAAGTGTAAATTGTCAGCAAAAAGCAGAATAAAAAACTCAGAGTTTTAAGGCAGTGACAATGACTTTTATGGGAAGGTAAGTAAAGATAGAGAAACAGCTTCATCGTGATATTGCTACATAAGATCAAGGTATTTTCCAGGGAATGTGTTTGCTTGTGTTTATTTCCTCAGTATCGGTCTAGAGTTTACTCTGTAACAAAGACTGACGTGGAGCAATGGAGTATATAATGTATGTTTGATTTCATTATGCAGCAGTATTATCTACATTTCAAAATGCACGAATTTTGTCATTTGCTTTCCTTTTATTAATCTAAACACAACAACAGCAACCAAATCCAATATAAACTGTTAAAGTGGACCATTTTAATGTCTATCTTACAGCCATCTGTCAGCACTAGTTTGCATAGTTTTTGGTAATATTTAGAAAATTGTTTTCTTGCAAATGGCTCTGGCACTAAATCAGAATTCAGCTATAACACAGTTGCCTGTGTAATGAAATCTTATTTCCCTTAGATCACAGAGAGATACCTACTGCTACCCTAAACTGATCTAGAATGACAACCAAACACCTCATGAAGTTAAACAAGCATCAAATCAACATGGAAGGTTGAAGCCCAAGGACTTTTTCAAGGTAAAGTATCACTGAGGTAAATTCTATTCCCCACTTAAATCAGAAAACAATGCTTCAGGGTTAAATACAAAACCCAAACAGATTTACTTTACACCTAATTTTGATGTCACAGGTCATTCATAGTTGAGAAAAAGGAAGTAGTCTCTCAGGCAGATTTTACCTTGTGCATGGATTTAACATTTTGTAACTAACATCTCACGTACAACATGCTATAGTGGTCACCTTAAGGTCCCACTAATATACACATCTCAGGATCAAGTTTCCACTCTGGAATAAATATTCAGTCTCCTGTCTACTAGAAAGTATTTCCAGATACATTTCCTGTACTATTCATCAGCTTGAGGTTCCAGAATTTTTAGGTACTTGTTGGGGGTTGTGCATGGGCAGCCAGTTATGTTTACAGCAAGCTGTGAGAAGATGAACTTTTGGCCCAACATCTAAGGAGGAAGGAGTGCTTGGATTAGCAGGACAAGTATGCAGTGGGAGGAGGAAGTGCTTAAGTCAACAGGACAAGTATGCAGCAAGAATGCGATAACAAGATACCAGTAACCGCAAGGCAGGAGGTGCTGCAAGGACCAATTAGAAGGGGACAGAAGGGCATGGTTGCCTTGCAGACAGAGCGGGGCAACCAATCAGGGAATGCGTGATCGCGTGTACGGAAGCTTGAGACAGTATATTAAGAGCAGCCTTCTGATGAATAAACGGAGCTTATGTGAACCTACATCGTATCGGTGTTTTCTCCCCTCCACCTGGCCGCGGCAGGTACTGAACAGAATCACAGTTAAAAGGAAAGCAGTTGTCAGAGAAGCACCCAACTGGGCAAATATACCCAAACTCATGGTGTTGCTTCCACTACATAACGAGAGCAGAAGTGGCCCAGGAGTGTGTCTGGGGCAATGGCAAAAGCTATATCCTTCAAACACTTCATCTAACTTGTCCATTATAATACATCTCTTATCCCAAGAGGTCTTCAGCTAGATAGACTTCACGTGCATCTTAATCTGCACCCTAACCTGAGTCACATTTGTGACTTGGCACTAAATTGTATCAGCAAGCTCTGATTAAACATGCAACTAAATAAGTAGTGTGGGGACCTTTCCCATCCAGGGCAACTCAAGGACTGAAAACTGTGGTGGGGGCCTCCCCCAGGACCAAACATAAACTGATGTGAAGACAAAAGGAAAATACCCAATATCACTTCTCAGGAAAGTCCTTACACATACTGATCAAATTTATTTATCAGCAGGGCTAACCACTATTCAAAAGCAAGTCAGTTATTTCACGTGGTATTTGAAAGGCCAAACTCTGTCAGTATGGGACTGGGGTTTGATTCAGAAATAGTGTTTTCATGTGCAGCACAGGAATGTTGCCATGAGAAGGGATGTGGGTGTTGTCTCTACACATTTTGTATTTCAGGACAACTAGGTTTCCCTTCAGCCCCTAGTATAAGAAACAGAGAGACATCAGATGCAGTTGTTAAACTGCCATCCCCATCCTGCTCAGACACAGGATAAAATGGTGCTGTGACAGATCACCTCCATGTCACCCCAGGAATAAAAAGTCTTCGTGGTGTCCCCAGAGGAAGAGGAGTGACACATTTACAAGTACAACCATCAGAAACTATGCCTCCCTCTCTGTGCTACTGAAGTAACAGTGAAGACAGCTTTTACCGCCATGTCTCACATTATTCATAAATAGATACCAATACAATCAACAAAGTCTCAGTGCTGTATTCAGATTAAGTCAACTTTTTGAATCAACTCCAAAATTTGCAATATTAGAAATAGCCCAGGGGAGACAGATTAGCAAGCAGAGAATATGTGAGGTAGTCAAAGGTGCTTTTTTGCAGAAGATAAATGAAACTAATATGTGGAACAAAATTGGAGCAAGAAATCACAATACTCAAGAGAAAATTAGTGTACTGCTCTACTTTCCTCTCAATCTGTGCATATAATTTCAATTATAACCGTTGGGAGTTATTGCAATAGCACATTTCAAGGGGAAATTGTACTTTACTTATGCAACTTCAGAAGGATAAAGGGATCTATTTAAAAACAGTCAGAAAGGTTACAATTCTTTTCAATTTTACAAGTTACAAAGGATTACAGTCCTTTCCTATTATTTTATCCCTGCAAACAGAAGTTTTTCCTTCCATATTCCTGACACCTTTGTTGGTGTCCAACATTGCTGAGACTAGCCAAAAGATGACATGTTGATCTCTTCTCAGGCCAGTTTAAATACTAAGAGCTCTTTTGATCAGCAAAGATGAAGCACTACACAAATAGTGAATGAAGGATCAAATTATGCAGCCTCCATTCCCGTTTAATACAAAGATCATTGCAGCTGGATAATAGGCTGGGAGTTTGATCCTACAACACTCAAAGCAATTGGGGAAACTTGCAAGAAAAGCACTACTGGATGTCATGTCATTCCCTTTGGATTGTTATGAACTTCACCTCTGCACAGCTTAATTTTGAATAGACTGCTTTATTTATATTTTATATCCTTTACAAAAATTGTACCTTGCTATTAGAAAACTTGCCAAAACAATTAGTTTTAGTTACACTTTTAATATAAATATCAGGAAACAAAAATCATACTTGACTTTTTTAGAGCATTATAGTCTTTGCTTTAATTATTTTTAAAGTAATAGGATAATTTTTTTAACAACTTATCACTGTTTATAGATCTCCTTGCTACCTCTGTGGAAATGTGGTCCATAATACATCAGCAGCCCACATCCTTTCTTCTCATTGTCTTTGACAAAAAGATCTGTTTCCCATCTTTATTTCAGCCACATACCATTCCTAGTCTGTCATGTTTAATCCAAAATTCAAATGGTGCAAATAGCTACTGCTGCTAGGAAATAAGTCTGGCACCAGATGGAGCAATCACATAACTCTACTTTTAGCTCAGTTGCACTAACATTAAGATTCAACAGACTCAAAGTGCTATGCTTCAGAATTTTGGTTTTAATCACCTTTCTTCGCTTACTCAACCTTTGTTGTATTAATGTGTCAGCTGAAGTCATCTATCCCTGTCAGGTCTGTCATCCGTATCTAATGTGACAGTTTGTTTTAGGTACATGCAGGCTTCTTAAACAAATTAGTATTCTCCTTTACATTAAAGCTGAGAAGCTGTTTGCTTTTCTTTGCTATCTAACATTGAACTGTCATTGCAATCTCCACTACTGAACAGTTAACATCTTTTGTGAAGTGTACTGAAATATCTTGGCTTGCCAGAAGAATTAAGTTGTAGGTTTACAGAAACACATTCTGTTTGAGACATCTGGAATCCACGAGTTCAGGTTATAAAAAGCGTAGTTTGCTTTCATGCATTACTTCTACAAAAAGTAAAAATCTGAGAGGTAAATCTGAATTTTAAGAATTCTGGATTACTTTCCTACTTAGACAATTTTCTGATATTTTCTCAAAATTCCCCTTATGCAATAAATTTATCTATTAACCTAAACTGTGATTTCTTCTGAGCAGTAATTTATTAAAAAATTTAATTTTAAAAATTTTATTTTTATTTTTAGTAATTAAAAAATTGTTTTTTGTTATATACAAACTGTGCGGCACTGCACATGAAACTTTAATGCTGAAGTAAAATTTGCACTCCACAGCTTTTCCTGATTCACATGGATACATTTTAATTTAAAAGATGCATTTGATAGTCTGGAAATTCTCTTCACCATCAGTGAACACTTACCTTGCTGAAGTCAACAGTGCTGTTTTCTCTGCTCACATCATTTTTGTTTTCAATACAGGCTGGAGCAGACTGTGGGGAAACAATCTGACCTGCTAAAAAAAGTATGGTTATTACAGAATACTAACAATTACGTCTATAAACAAAGCAACATCTATTGAAATAGTTATTAAAGAACTATGTACATTTCATATTGAATGTACATGAAGCATCTGAGCATGGCATTTTAATTAAAGACTTATTTGGAATAACACATTCTCAAAAGACAGAACATTTATCACGTGCACCTAGGAATGGGAGAATATAATTTAGAAATGTAAAAGATATCTCTGAATACTGGAAGACAAAATTTCTATGCCCATTAAAGCCTATGATTTTTAAGATATCACATTTGAGGAAAGCCCTGAATTCATGCAGTTTTTTGTAAGTAATTTGAGGAGCTGTCAATTTTGAGAAATAGCTATCTTGAAGAATACTCCCCTCTGACTAAAACAGGATTAATAATTTCCATACATTTATTCATGTGTACAAAAATGTCCTGATTATATCAACAAATACAAAACCCAGCATAAAAATGGGCTGCTATAAAAATAAACCTATTCAAAAACAAGATGATGTAACATCTCAGTACTGAACTCAGTACTCATTATTGACATGGGTCAAACAAATGTTTCAGCAGACACATTTTCAAAAAATTTCAGTGAGGATTTATTAAAGTATTTTATAGAAGTTTTAAAAACATCTCAAGATGAGAAGTGTTTAAACAGGCCTAACTCTCCTGTAAGCAAACAGCAAGCCTTGGGACCAACAAAAATTTGCCAACAAATGCTCAAAGAGGATAAACAGGATCAAGTAACAAATACATGTCACATTAAGCGTATTTTTCACGTAATGCCAGGACTGCCCCTCTGCCCAGCAGCAGGCCACCATACACACGCTAAGGGTGCGGGGCTGGCAGTGGGGCAGCAAGCAAGCCCCACAGGGTGGCGGGCTGCTCCCTCATTGCCTTCACTCTTTCCCCCTCCCTAGCATGGCAGGAGCAGCACACAGCTCTGAACACCACAACAAAGTACAGGAAAAAGTACCAAATATATGAGCCAACTATCTCTTACTGCCCTAACACATACCCAGGAATAACTACAGAGTCCAACTGGCCCAGAGTCAGCATCTCGTGCCCAGCATATATTTGTTTCCATAGCAAATAAAGTCTCTCATATGACTGAGAAATTATGATGTGAAAACATTGGTTCTGGTGAAAATCAACCTAAACTTGCACAGTAACAAAGACCATATGTTCACGATACTTGAAGATGAAGACAGTCAGAAAGTCCTAGGCTAGGCACATTGTCTGGGCAATTCAAAAAGCCACGGCGTGTCCTCTCGCACCGCCGTTACCCACACTTTCAGGCCAAGGGCGTCCTCAGCCACAGCCAGAAAACACAGTGCTTCCCAGGATCCAGTCTGAACAGGACAGGAGACATGCAAGATTATCTCAATCATTGCCAAAACGCTGAAGTATCCAGCTTCTGTCACAGCCGAGCACTACAGTATCCCTGTCTAAGTCTGGTCATGAATTCCCAGTTGAAACACTTGCTCAAGGAAAAGGCTGGTTTTCATGAAAATCAACATCTCATTTTCCACTAGCCAAATCTCCCATGACACAAAACAGCTTTTAGACTCTTCTGCTGCATCCAGGCAGCAAAGCCAGAGAGATTTCACTTTGATTAGGAAGTACAGGAATGGAACGTTTTAAAATGTATTACCAGAAATCTTATTATTAAATGTATCAATCTTTAAAATGTAAATATTTTCTCTCTGACTCAGGACACAGAGAGATTAAAAATATATATATATATATATAAATTAGGGCTTTTGTTCAGCCCTACAGTGAAATAAACACAGAATGGCAAAAAACAGACATGACAAGCATGTTAACCTAACCAAGTAGACAAAAAAACGTCAGTGTTTGAATTTACATATGACAAGAATAAAGGATTGATTTCAGAAAGTAACACATTAACATAACTTAAAGAAATTCACATTTAAAAACCCTATTAATTCCTAAATGTCACAAGAGACAACATTTGCAAATTGGAAGCCAGAAATTATTAAATATTGAAGATGCTTATAACTGGTCATTCAATTTGTTTTAATTAGAACTTTAAATTAAAAAACTGAGTTCCATCATTATTACACCATCACCTTTACACTAAGCATTGCCATACACTACTTCACACTGTAATTATTTTCTTTAATTTTTATTTAACAGCCTTAGAATTATTTTTACAGGAATCATTCTGTAGTATTATAACTATTAAAAATAATAAATATATAAATTTGGCTTCTGTACTATTTGGAGATTTCAATAACATAACATAAAATCCTTCCACTAGAAGGGAAAATTTCTGCCCTAACTTACTCTCAGAAAACTTTAAATCTAGTAATAGTAGACCTGCATAAATCTTAATTTCTTCCTTGTAGATTTATATTCTAGGATTATATAAAGGGAAATACTTGCAATAGTTGCTCATAGTAAGATACATATTATGTTATAAAGATGTCACAGGAAATCAACAGAAATAGTAGTTCACTACCTTTCTGTTGCTAATTGGGGATTTACATCTATACTGCTTTTTTTTCTGGACCCAAAAGTTCAAGAAAATGAGAGCAGGGATATCTGCCAGGGAGATAAAAATATTGACGAACAACGGAGTCAGAATATGGACCACCTGTTACAAATACTGCAGTTCTATTATCATAATTGGAGGTGTCAAAAGCCTCTAAGCAATTAGCGTAACAGACCAAAGGCTAACTTTTAAACATTAGGTCCACTTTTCTTGTAGGAGAAAAATATGTAAAAATATACATAGTAGGAAATAAAAGCCACAACCAGTAAGTATGTGAGGTTTGTAAGAATAGCATATGTTCTTTTTCTGTGCCAACAGAAGACCTCAAACTTTGATTTACCCATATGCTGGAGTAATCCGAAAGAACACAAGTTTTACCTTGAGGCAGTAAGAGACGTTTAAATAGCTCTGCAACTTAAGACAGTTTTCTGGATCTTGAAACAAGAAGTTTGGGGTTTTTTACTGTGTTGAATAACAATCAAAAGTACAAGGTACAGAAGAAAGGCAGTTTCATTTTTCATGTGATAGTCATGGGGAAACTTTTTAAAGAGCATCTTAAACACACTTTGGGAATGCAAGTTTCTTATGCAACAATAGGGTCATTAAAATGCAAATATCCAAATCTGAAACTTGGTCTCTTGGGCTCTTCAACAGAAAAGTAAGGCAAAAAGTACTGAGGTTTAGAGAGATTTTTGTTCCTATACACATTTATTTTGTTAAATGTTTTTATATTTTGTACTAGAGAGCAAGTAAGTATAGTGCTATGGTGGCCCTCTACCTAGGAACTGGACTGTAATAATACATGGTTATTCTTTTGTTTCATAGCTTCCTCTAATTCTGAACTATGAACCCATAAAAATTCATAAATTAATTTTTAGCATAATTTCATGTTGACTTAAAGGAAATGTCTTTGGGGAGAATACTGTTAAGCACATGAGTAATCCCCAATGGGGCAGGAGCGAAGGCATACTGATGGCAACCTAGTTAACACTGGCATCACCAAGCTCCACTGGTTTTCCAATGCCATTAAAAATACTTGGTTTGCTAAAGCATGTTGGCAACCATATATGCACTTTATCGTCAAGCTATTTTTAATTTCAGCAACTGATTGCTTTATCTGAACGAGGGAAACAGTTACTGGCACCACAACGGTCCCATGAAGCAACAATCAATTAAAGAGCTATGTGAATGATGAGGGAAGATGTCACATCATACCTAGACTAAAACAAACAAACAAACAAAAAAACCCCTTAAGCATTTCTTCTCTGATTTCCACCAAAACATAAACAGTTACTGCTACATCAAACTGTCTCGGAGACACAGGTACATTAAATACAATTTTTCTCCAAATTTTATCTTTATAACATGGGAGCCTTCAAGTAGAATAGAATGTGCAAAAGGAAAAATAAAACAAAAGTCAACACCAAAAATTCAAACTAGCCCCAAACCCTTGCCAGGCTTTAAACACCACCTCTGAGAAAAACACTTGCAATGGTTTATTACTTCTTTGAGTGGCAATGCAGGGCCTCAGCTGGTAAGAATGGTGAAAGCACAGACCGTCAACTCCCTGTAAGAGGGAATAAGAGCAGTAACAGCCTTGCCATTTATTCAGCTATTCCATGCTTATTTACACATTGTATGTGGTAAATACAGTATTTTATTTTTTAGAAGTGCAATGTAGTACTTTGATTCCTTAGAAATCGAAAGTTTAAAAGCCTTGATTTTGTAGTCTGTCTACACGTGTAGTTGAAGAGCTACATTCTTTGAGAATTCATCAGAGAGCCATTCAGATATTTTGAAGTATCAATCAAACAAACGCCCAATGTGGTATCATTGAAATACCCAGCCTGCACACAAAGGAACTTAATACCTTAAAGATAAAACCACATTAAAATGGGTGCGAAGGCTTATCTTTGTATTATAAAGCCAATATCCACATAGTTATTAAAATTATATTTTAAATTGGTATACATTTAAAAAATGAGTGTTTTTTTCAGGTAATGTGAAATTGCCAGAGCTTTGAATGGATCAAGAATTCACACAAAATTATGTCATGCAAAGCCAAGCCATATAAAAATCAAAATCCATCAAAATACGGTCCATATTTTTACACTAGTAGAAGTTTGCATTTGCAGATAGAGTTCAGCATTTTGAGACTACTAGTCCTGCCAAATGAAAAAAAAAACCAAAACCAAACAAATTAATCCCGGTAAATTAATGTCCCATGCAACATACTCTTACCCCTAAAATTTAAAGCTCAAGACATTTTACTATGTGTACCATATTAATCAAAATCCAAGAGGTCTCAAGAATGCCATTGACAAAAAACAAGAATAATTTATTCAGACACAAATCACAGTTATTAGAAAGAAACTAGATGCAACTGACACAGCAAAGGAAATTGAATCAGAAAAGAAGTTGCTAATTTTTCTAGACCATACAGATTTCTTCCCCTTCAGAAAAAAAAATGCAATTTGCAAGCCAGCTATAGCAATCTTCAGGCTCTTCACTGCAACTAGTCACCAGTTTTCCAAATATAAACAGATAGATACACTATCCAGATGAAAAATCAAGGATTGAAAAACAGTAAGTTTTCCTAAGTATATAGTAAAATTCTAATATAGGAGAGCAGTGATACCATCTTTGCAAGCTGAATTTGTACGGCCTCTTGATGCATAACATGTTAAATCAGTAGAGAGCCATGTCACTCCCACTATACCTGTGTAACAGCAAGCAGTTTTGGTGCTCACTAACGATACATAATTTAAGAGGATGAGGAAGAAGTCATTTTACCGTTTTCCTAATGCTAGGCCTGAATCTCAAGCATAATTCACATGAAATCATGCAGTTTTAACTAAAATGCTATGGTTTGCAGTTTTACAAATTGATGTAAGAAAACAAACTTATAAAGAATTGGCACTTCTTTCCCCCCAAAAAACATCATTCCACACAAGCTTCTCTTAAGTGTGCCACAGCTGCTGACAAAGGCCTGAGGTATTTTATAATCACTATCACAAGAAGTTGCATGCTTTCAAGAAACTGAGATGAAGACATGGGTGTACATTTGAAATGATCTGAAGCCCAAGCAAGAATTAGGTATTTATACTACCTCTGAACCTTCAGGGAGTTTACAGAACCCAAAGGATAGGAGATGAGGAAGATACAGAGATGAGATGAGCCTGTTAGAGACAGACACAACAAAGACAGAGCAAAATAAAGAAATACAAAGATGAATGATACAGTCTTATACATACAGATTACACATTTTATCATGGGTACAAGGAAATGTGGAGAAAGAAAGAATAAATATCAGATGAAAATGTAAATTCAAGTTATATTTTAGTAATGCAAAAACCTGTGTATAATACAAGTAATTAAAATATATACATTTGAGAAGAATATAAAACAAACAAAAAAATAGAGCACTACTTAATTTAAGCTAAAATTAATTATCTCTGAATTTGTCTTCTCTAAAAGGAAAGCTGGAGCAATCCACCTGATCCAGTTCAAATACTGTCAGAAAACTTGGGTATATATATATACATATGGCATTCATTGTGACTTCTTCCAAAAATGAAGGAACACAGTCACATACCTAGGAATGCATCCCTACCCTTTTTATGGGTCCAAGTAACGTCCATCTCTCTCCACATGGTAGTACTGGCATCAGAGTTTCACATGCTGTCAGCTAGTTCTGAGTTATGACATAAATGCTTGAAATTATGTTTAGGAGAGATAAGGAAACTGAGGAAAGTAACTAACACCATCACATAACTGGGAATTTAGACTTACTGGGATACTAAAGCACACTGTCCTAAATTAGATAGACAAGCATAGACTTAAACTCCTCCACATATGCTCATACTGCCATAATACAATGAAGTGCAAACCAGCCCATCATGTTAACTGAAATACCTGGAAAAAGGCTTGGAAAAGAGTATGTCAAAATGAACTGTTCCAGCAGCTCATACTGCTAATTCTGAAGATGCTACATTTAACATGCCATTGCTTCCTTCAAGCTCTTTGACATATCGATACACATCTCCTTGGAATTTCCCAAAATCATTCATCAGGGTGTGGCATAATGCCATTTTTAAATTAATAGTATGTCTGGTCTGACATCAAGGGAGAAGAAGCAGTTAGAAATGGCATACGTACAGACCAGTAAACAGGCAGAAGGTCATACTATTATGGATAAAGAACACTTCAGCAAGGTGCACGGAAATACAATTTACAATTCACTTATCCTGCCATGTTTCTCCCACCTAGTTCCTTCCTCTTCAACTTTAATCAGTAAAAAGTCTGTTAAATCTCATTACATATAGATACACATACACAATCAGGAGTCTAGACTAAAAGTAAAATAGCCAGTCAAAAAAAATAAAATGTTTACATGATGAAAACTTTTCCTAAGAACATTTATGTCAAATCGGCTACTTTTCTATGCCATGCACACTTAAATTCCAAATTGCAGAACCCTTTATAAAAGGCAAGAGGCATATGACATTACTTTAGCATTCCTCTAACAATAGAAAGATGCTATATATTAGTAATTGGCATTTTAGATCATGTCATAGCAATTTACAGACACAGCTCTCAGCTATTAGAGTGGAAAAACTACCAACCTCAATAAAACCAAGTTAAACTGCTTTACAAACCAAACTTTCTAAAGATGATTTAGTCATAACAAAGATTCATATATTTACCTGCCTTTTACAGTATTTACACTAAAATTATTTGCCATCCTTTATTTTGGGTATTCGGTGTCAAATTAGACTTTTTTTTTTTTTAAATAATCATTTTTCCTACTTTTATGCCAAATTTGACTGTCGTTTTTTATTGGAACATCAAAAGCAGGCTTTTAATTCTCACAGTTTTGATGCTTAATGAAAAGTGAAAGTTAAACACAGCATGGCAGCATTAAAAATGCATGGTAAATCCATAGCACCCTGACATCTTAGCCCTCCAGAGAATGTGAAGAAAAGCCATTGTAAACAAAAGATAATACTACCAAATACAAAGCAAAGTAATTAGATGGTCTGACAGTCTTTTAAACAAAGAAAAAATGGAGGGAGAACATATGTACAACCATCTCCCAGCAAAGATATCACAGTGGTCTGCCAGCAGCACTGCCATATATTCAATTTATGTTTATGTCTTCATTTTCAGACTTTGCTGCTCCTGAATACCTGGAAATTGATACATTGATAAGCTACCACAGGCAAGAACTTGGACAAAGAAGGGGTTTTGCATCCTCAGCTGCACCACAAAACCCAGACAGCAGCGACTGATGGACAGACTGCTAAAGATTGTTATCAGTTAAACTGTCTACACTAAAAACAAATCTAACCAAACTGAGAATTTACCTTTTGTGCAGAAAAAGTGTTGAAGTTCCCCTGCCTCATTTCAACGGGGACAAATAAGTGGCCCTTCTAAAGCTCCTGGCACTTGCTGTTTCTGCAAACTCTCATCTCTGATAGTGGTGAACTGAGCTGTAGGCTCATCAGCAGTACTTGAGATGATCTGTTTTTCTCCCTGCAGCCTCCTAGGAATTGAGCCTCTCATCCAGAAAATAAAAGCAATAATAATTTTTTTTTTTACTATTTTAGTGCATTTTTTGGTATTAAAGAGAGAGAACAATACTGCTCCTGTTGGCAATATACGGAACATTTTGCATTCGTGCATTGTACACTATGTTTGTGCAGGAATGAGTATAAGCAGAGTAAAATGATGCCTTGATTGCGTTTTACCAGTTTGTCCTCAGGAAATAAAGATGTGCCTCACAGCACACTCTTGGCAATAATATAAGGTGTTTATATTCCATTATTTTGCTTTCTTTGAGACATATTTTTCTTTCATCTGAAAAAAAATATTTTAACAACTTGTTTTTATATTATTGTGAGAAGCTTGTACAGATGCTCCATGGCAATCTAAAAAGAAATATACAGCTGCAGTGAGTGTAGCACTGTGGCTGAACTCTAGCCTTTGAGGCATGAGGCAACACCAGAAGAAAATCACCAGAAACCTTGCTGCTACCTCCGGTCAAGCTCCTAAGGACAGCAGAGCTCCTGAAAGCTTGGCACTTCAGTGTAGATTCCTGCATAATTTACACACCACATACCATGGCAAGTTATCCAGGGTAAAGAAATACCTATGAGTAATCTGGAAGAGGTAGCGGTCAGTGTACCTGAAAACTGGCAGCTCTCCATAACCATCTCTTTCTTCACTCGTTTAATCCTGGAGCATTAGGGCAACACTTGCTACTCAAGCCCATGTGCTGCTTATTTATTGTAGTCTTGAAAAGGGAAAAAAATGTGATCCCTTATAAAACCAAAAAGCCTATGGAATGCAAGTTTCCATCTTGTTTCTGTGGAAATTGAGGAATAGGAACATTATAGTGTTAACTTTCTTGAGTATCTCCTGAATATTTTTTTAAAGTCATCTGCAATAGTTGCACAAATCAAGAGGAAAATTGCCTTGCAAAGATGAACAACCATTCTACTTACTTTTATTCTTGTACATCCAAATGTATAGTCACACATATCTTAATAAATATTACTTTTCCTTACTCTTAAAATGATATTTCAGCATAATTAATGTTGCTATTTAGTACTCTCTTCAAATTAAATTATATGTTGTCTTTTAGGTCTACCCCAGAAAATCAGCTAGATTTAGAAGTACCTACTAAAACTTTATATGGCAATGACTGAAACAAAAGGTCCTTCCTTGAAACCAAAGTTAATCTTTATACCAACAGCCCCATCACTACTCTTTCCCCTCCTGCCCTATGCCTCCCATCATACAGCTGCCTCTTGCACCCTGCATCTTCCCAGTGCTACTGCTGTTTTCTTGCCTCCAGCTTCCCAGGGTGACAGCTCAGTAGGGCCCTGAACCAGAGAGAACAGCATAAGCGGCTGATATTTTACTAAAGCTAAGGTGATTTCTGGAATAAAAGTCCTTATAGTCCAATGATGTTCAGACAAAAATGTTGTACGTAATGTGATGGTACTAGATACCGAGGCTTAGCAATTGTGCAACGTATCATTTTCATGAATTAATTGTAAATATCTGCAAAATTTGCTTGCAATTTTCTTAACAAGGTCTGTGTTTATGTAAGGGGTCATAAGAAATTATTTTTCATTACAATTAACCTATAGCAACAGTACAGCTTATAAAGACTTCTGTAAAAGCAAGAAAGGAAAGAGTTAAGCCTAAGAGAACCACCTAAGTGGTTCTACACTAAACTTAAGGGTTAAGTTAGTGTAGAACCTCTCTGCAACCTCTCTCATTTTCATGAATGTGATTTTCCAGAATGTGATTTTCTGAAAGGACAAGGTACTGTTCCTACAGCACCTCTCTAACAGTATCATCTTGAAAATGTTTTTCTCATTTTCCAGCCCTTCAAAACGAACTATGAAATCTGAAGCATCAGTTGAACACTAGTTAGTGCATACACTGTCATAGACTTAGAAACTAAATTGGCCATGGAGAGTCAACAGATGTCAAAATAGTCAAATCACATTGCTGGCACTAGTGGAGCATGTCCACAGTTCAGAGCAACACTGTGCAAAGATGGTCAAGATCAGCCTGAAGGATTGCACAGGGTGCCTAAAGCACCACAAGTGTACTTGAGCTGTGCTGCACCAGGGATAATGAGCCACACCAACCACCCAGGACAGAATGGCACACTAACACAGCTAGCCCACTTCCAACACCTGAGCTAGTTCCCTTGAATAATTCTGCACAGCCCTGAATTGTGCCAGATACCTGAATTTCAAATTTAGATTTGATAGATTTTTAGATGCCCGAACTTCAAATTTAAAGGGATGTGCTATGGAATGCATAAGAGGAACCACTCGTGTCAAAGGTATCACACTAGATTTTCTGAGCAGAATCACACGGAGTTCAAACTGTGGGTACAAAACACATGCGATACTGAACAGGCACATGTTATTAAAAGATCAAAATGCAAAATAAAGCAATGCATTACCATTTTTATCCATGGAATGCGGCTCAGACTGCTTCTTTCCAATGTCAGCAAATGATCTCACAATTGGGATCCTGTTGCTCAGCTTCTTCTGGTTCTGATGGTGATGCTGTTTCAGTAATGCTTCATGCACTCTGTGACGAACATCCTCACTGAGCTGCCCAGAACTCACCTGCTGGTCCAGAATCATATCTGAAAATATATACATAAGCATAATAAAAGAGAGGAAAGAGAAAATATTTCTTTTTCAATTGCAGTCATAACAACGAGTACCCTATAAGATTACAAAGGAAAAGTATCAGTTCCTTTAACACAACAGACCTAAATGGTAAGTTTTATCTAGAAGCATTTCACTATGAGAAAAAAAATATCAAAAAGTATGCTAATTAATGTAAAAAAGTCAATCCTTCAAAAGATACGCAGTTCTCAAATTAAGGTAACCTATGTAACTCTGAAATCAGTCCCTAAACAATTCTGTCAATGAATATCCACTGGAAGAAACTGTACTGCACAAAATGCAGTGATATAATAAGCTGAGCCAAAAACTCCTTGTGCTGAAAATTTAGACAGCTCATGATTCTTTGCTGGAGTCAGATTCATATCTATAGTAAACTCAGTGGAAAAGCAAACACAGCAGAAAAAATAAAAACCAGATGCATCATAGTAGAGACATAATTTGCCAGGTCTTTGATAACTCCCAAGGGCAAGAGGAAAGAAAACAGATAATAAAAGGCATTAAATAAATATGTTGGTTAAAAGCAGATTTTAATTGCTAACAGTCAACTATGCACTGTATTTTAACTTAAAAAGCACAACAGTTTTTCTGAAACTCTCAATATCCACATAACAGGCCTATGTATCACATATATAGCTGCTTTAAGAGCTGAATAATAAATTACCTATGTTTCAGTTACTATGATAAGGCTATCAACAAATTTACAGAATCACAGAATCACCTAGGTTGGAAGGGACCTTTTAAGATCATCTAGTCCAACCAATGAAAAAAAAACAAAGCAAAACAAAACAAAAAACCACCACAAACACCACACCACCCAACGCTAAGCCATATCCTTGAGCACCATGTCAACTTCTCTCTTGAATACCTCCAAGGGATGGTGCCTCAGCACCTCCCTGGGCAGCCCATTCCAATACCTGACAACCCTTTCAGTAAAGAAATATTTCCTAATACCTAACTTGAACCTATTTCCTAATACCTGGTGCAACTTGAAGCCATT
>VZRU01005182.1:0-35034 GCA_013398155.1 Pedionomus torquatus | reverse complement strand
TTCTGCGGTGGTTTTTTTTTTTTTTTTTTTTTTTGTCTTTTTGTAGCAGTACATTTTTTACTTTATTAAAGAAGCTTGTTAGAGGCTGTATGTATGGAACTGTAATGTGCAGCCTCAAGGTGTCCTGAAGCTACAAACGTTGCATGGCCATGCTAGAACCATGCAAGACAGTCTGGAATGTTTATTTGCCTTCCCAAACAGAACATTTAATTTCAACTAGATAATTTATAAATAATTTGTTAGTAGACAAGAACTGAAGATAAAATTAGTTTCTCTGGCCTTATCGAGACAGAGATAGTGTAGGTATTAGAATATGGTATACCTACATTAGGCTTTCAACTCTTGATTAAAATGATAACACACTGTCCAAGGGCTCATGTGCCCTAGAGAGTTTCTAGTGCTATGTCATTGCTCTTGTTATTTAAAAATATCTGCCCCTCACAGCAGAGAAGACAGAACAAAGAGCTGTACTATTTTATAGTTGTGGGTCTCTAATTTTCTGTTTATTTACTCTTAGTAAGGGCTAGTCTCATGCTTATGACTGTTAGTGGGCTGGTGTTCTTCCATATCACACCTCTATTTAAAAGTTTTACCTTGCTTCTACCTTGCTGTATTTCACAACATTTCTGGACATGGTGCCGTGTCTGTAAATCATCCATCAGATACCTTATACAAATTATAGAATCATGGAATTGTTTGGGTTGGAAGAGACCTTTAAAAGTCAGCTAGTCCAACAACCCTGCAATGAGCAGAGACATCAGCTAGATCAGGTTTCTCAGAGCCCTGTCCAATCTGACCGTGAATATTTCCAGGGATGGGACATCTGCCTCCTCTCTGGGAAACCAGTGCCAGTGTTTCACTATGCTCATTGTAAAACATTTTATTATACAGTATTGCTATTTTATACAAATATCATATTAGATTGAGCAACCTGCTCTAGTGGGAGGTGTTCCTGTCCATGGCAGAGGGGCTGGAACTAGATGATCTTTAAGGTCCCTTCCAACTCTAATCATTCTATGATTCTGTAATTTATTTTTAAAACTAGATTGTCTGTGATTAGTATAGCAGTGTGTTCAGTTTGTTGAAGTTAGCACATGCATAATTCACAAAATGTGGCATAGCAGGGCAGAGAACATGATGGTTCTAATGAAATATATCCAAACCATCCTCTCTACTCTATTTTAATTTTCTCCTTCACATAAAAATTGACTTCAAAAATAGCAAAGTCTATATCAAAAAATGTAAATTGAATACTTACCACTTGTGTCAGACATTAGATTGTTTCTATTATATTGAGTAAAATATTTTTCCAGGAGTTTCTGAACTGAACTGATCATTATGCAATAGCTTTATTGTAAGCAATATTGTGAGCACTTGATTTCTAAGATTACTTTTCCTAACTAATAAATGGAACATCAATACATACCTGCAATTTCTTCTATGGAGTTTGCTCGCATGTCCAAAAGAACAGTGCCATTCAGGATACAGCTTCTCAGCTCAAACAGGCTATGAAGTGACAGTGTGGCAACATATGGTTTGCTCCACCTCTCTCCACCATCCTCTACATCTTCTTCAAACTTCAACCACCTGCGTAAACAACCAATTTTATAACTTCATTGTCCACAAGAAATGAAAAATAAATTATTTCCATGGATATTGAAGATCACTGTTACGGATTTTGCTTTATTCTATCTTTGAAGGAAATATGACAAACTCTCCTTGCCTGCTTCTTCCCATATAATGCTGTATTATACCATTTTTGAAGAAAAGTTCTGACCACAGAGATGAAAAAAAGAAGCCTATTACGTAATCATTTTTGTACTTTCCGAAAACTTTGAGCGATTCTTTGGCATACAATGACATTTCTACAATAGAACAAGTAGTATGAAAAAGAGGAGAAGAATTTGTGGTATGGAAAAAAAAAAGCTGTACATCATAAGAACACAGCAAAGATTTCTCCATTTAGTCTTCACTTTGAAGTAAACACAACAAAGAGAAGACATTTTTCACTTAAAGTAAATATGCTGAAATAGTTACACTTTACAGAATCCACCCACTATCATCACCATAATCTTTTCACAAAAGACATTGTTATGAATTTTGTGAGTTACTTAACTGCATTAAGCTACTCATAAAGGCAGTAAAACATTATGCAAAATTTAGGATATTTTCCATTTAAAGGTTTAGTCAATTAAAATGAAAACCCTCACAGGCATATATATGCACACACAAGCAACATGTAAACACTTGTGAACAGTATTTTAAGCCCCAAAATATAGGCCTTACTCAAGCAAAACAGCCATGTGAATTACATGAAATACAATTTAGAATCCAGTAGCAACATCAGAGCTAGGAAGATGACTAGAACATCTCTCATACGAGGAAAGGCTGAGGGACTTGGGTCTTTTTAGTCAAGAGAAGAGAAGACTGAGGGGGGACCTGATCAACGCTTATAAATACTTAAAAGAGTGGGTGTCAAGAGGATGGGTTCAGTGAAGTAAAAGGTCATGTGAAACTGGTATGAGAGGATCAAATCTTTTGTTACCAACCAAATGAAATAACTTTCTTGCACAATTTTTTAATTGTTTACTGATAAAAATTACACTAAAAATGTTAAAAGAATAATTAACTAAAAAAAAAAAAAAAAGAGAAGTCTGTTGACATATGCAAAAGTGCTTTAAATTAAAGTTATTAAGTTTTTCAAGCATACACAGATGTTGCTGTGCAGGCTATGCAGCCTGCCAGCTTGGTAAGGTTTGAACAGCTGCAGGCACAGCAAAAGCATTTATCACTTGACTTCACAGCACTCAGCTATTTTATATGGACCACGCAGCAAAGAAGTCAAGCCAAGCCTCACACCTTGACAGCACCTTCACACTTATTTCTAGACAGCAGGGAAGCGTAGAGCCTTAAGACCTCTAAAGCTGAGCAATTTCCAGTTCTACCAAACCTTGCGGCCCAGTAACACAGCTGTCTTCTGTTCCTGGACCACCTGCCTAGCTCTGCTCCTACTTGTAAAATATGCATGTGTACCCATATTTTAGATACTTTCCTCATTTCTGTCTCTGCGTACCAGATTCTTTCCCTTCTGATGCGATCCTGTGAACAGTCACCATTTCAGTGACCCACTCATTACCATTATATTTGGTCCCTTCCTGATGCATTCCATTTCTTCTAACCATGCCAGCTGCCTCCATACTTCTCTCCCATTATTTATATACACAATTTGCCCCTGACTTCTCAGCTCTTCCAATATCTCCAATCTCCTGTGTCTAGCCTTCTCCTCCTCCTTGCATTTAAACATTTTTTCCTCCATTTCCTCCGTGCTGACCAGTTTCTGTATCTCATCTTTGCCCATGAGAACTTACGACCTTTTATCTTTTCAGAACAATTCCTCTATTATATCACATAATCCTTATTTAACATATCAAATGAGAAACAGCAGCAGAACACATGAACAAATCTCTAATCTTACACAGTCATTCAGTTCTAAGCATTCAAGTGGTTTTAAATATCGTGATACCATTTTAACAGCCCTCAAGTACAGGACTCGAGGATATAAATGACTTTTAAATCCAAATTAAGGCATGGATCCCAAGATTGCCAATTTTCTACTCTTACTAGTTTCGCAGAGAAAAAGATCAGTTTCAATATATTTAGTTCTACAGTTTAACCCATTAAATTGATATGGTTGATAAATAAAAGCCTTTCATAAGCCTTTTCTTAATGCAATCTTACAATCTGGAAATTGCCACATGAGCTTTGGCCTGCCTATGCTGATTAGAAAATGAACTAAAGTAAACAAGAATGTCAAAAACAAAGCAGAAGTGACAAAACTAAGTTTTCTGTGACCTAGTTTCTTTGGAAGAAGATGTTTAATCCAGAAGAAATGCATTTTCACTTCATATTCATAACTTTTCCCTAATACATCAATTTTCTAGTCACTATTAACAATTTACCGTCTGAACTATGGACAGAGGCTTATTTTCTTAACTGTGTTGTGTCATTAAAATTCAAGACTAAACACTTTCCTGTTGGTTCCAAAGTGTCTTTATATTTTCCTCCTTACTACCTTTTCTGTTCCAGAAATATAATGATACTCTACCAAAATTTTCATTTGGTATTAGCAGACAAATGAGTCCCAATAGTTTAGGCAAAAACTGCTACAAATGAGGGACTAATTTCAAGCCGTGACCATGAGAGGCTATTAGGACAGATCTGAACATGAATTGCTTTCCTAAGAGCTGCAATTTGCAATTATATTTTTGTGTGTATAAATTAAGCCGAATTCTTATGCCTCAGTGTGTTTCTCCACAAACTTACTGGAAATATTATTTTTTTATAGCAACTATACATCATGCATTCTCTACACAACTATACAGACGGGCCACATTTAAAAAAAAAAAAAAAAGTATTAATAAAGACTGAGGATTTCAAAAGGTCTGTGTTTCTTCTGGCTTGAAATCAACTAATGGGAAAAATTAATTAATTTTATATTAACTATATCAACACAACTAATTTGTTTTACTCTGCTCAATAACTCATTCCATGGATGGGACAGCCTAAATAAGATCTTTCAACGGAGCAGGCTGCAATAGCAGTGCACTTTCTTGCTTCTACTAATTAACCTATAGGAATGCTTCTGCTTATGAGAAATGTTATAGAAACTGGAGAATGGTAAACTCTGGAGTCTCCTAATTGCTGAGGAAAAAAAAGTAATAATAAAAAAAAAGTCCAGAAAAGGACTTACTCTTCCTAACAAATTAAATAAGAATAGAGGTTTACCTTAAGAACACCAAGCTTCAGTCAGATCTTATCTATGGCTCCCTTTGATATGTTACTATTTTGATCAACCAAGAACAAAATGTCTCAAACAGTTCTATGCAGTTTGCTCGAGATATTTTAAGGCTGAGCTGTGTGTGCAATTTCAATCAAACTGGAAATGAGAAGATACAGCCTTACTTCACCAGAGTCAACTGAACCCTTCAGTCCATGCAGACCTTGAGGAAATGAATACAGAACCACTTAGTGTCATCACTCTCATTAATCACAATTAATGAATGAGTTTTCCACTGTATCACCTGCATTTAAATTAATCTGTCTGGAACTATGTCCAAAGCCAGCCAGTAAGATTAACAAATGCTTCCAGTAGCATATTCCACACAAATGGAACAAGGCTGGAAGAGCAACACAAGGCTGGAACAGCAACAAACCCAGGGTGTATCCTCCCATACCATGCTTTTAGTATTTCTGAAGTCCTGAATCAACTATCAGTATTGAAAATGATCCACTGTAGTAGTTTGTAAGTATATAATTTTGCATTTTAAACACTATCTTATTTCTATTACCCTACTCAAAGATACCTTCTTTTTGTGTATGATATCCTTATCAATTTCTAGTAACAATACCTTCTAATCTCTTATCAACAAGTTTTATTACTATAATCCTATTTTTTGTCATTCAATCATAAAGCCATTTAATAAGACTAACACTTCAGAAGTTAGTTGCCACTATCACACTAAGTTTAATCCTCCAGCATGACCTGCTGCACCTCTTGAATTAGTTTCTCACCCACTAACGTAATTCTTACATTTAAACAGAGTTTAAGTAATAAATTCCATCTGCTGTGTCATGTGTCAAATGCATGGCTAAAAAATAAAAATTAAAAAAAAAATTAGATCAACTGTTTTTTCCTTGTCAGAAAAACAAATATCATTTATCTGATTAAATAGCATTATTGACTTAGTCTGACATGATACACCATTGTATTGCATTTTATTTTCCACTTAGCTCCAAGTCTATAATTATTCTTTCCTTGAAATATTGTTCTACATCTTGCATCACTCTGTTTGTTCTGACCATTTTTATCCTTTCTTGAATAGTGATGCTGTGTTTGCTGTAGTACAACAACCCACCCAATAGATTCACAAAAAGACAGGATTTACCATACCCATGAAACGCATGTTCTTTCAGCTTTTTAGGATGAAAATTACTGCACCCTCTTATTTGCACTTTGACTCTTGCCTTCATTTCTAATTTGGTCTTTTTACTGCCATCTCCATTAACAGCCAACCAACCCACATCACATGCTGCCTGAATTTTTTTGATTCAAACTGAAAATTATTGTTTATTTTTACCAATTTTTTCTGCATGGTATTTTTTCTGCATAGTATTTTTTCTGCATGTCATTTTTCAACAATCTCAGCTTGTTTCTGTTACACATTTTTGACTGTTTAGTTCCCAAATGACAACTGGAAAGGCTTCACATACAGATAGATCAATCTAAATAGAAATGTCTTTGTTTTACCTATTCCTTTCAAATTCAGTCTTAAGTATTTATTTTAAGAAAAAAATTATAATTGTTCAGAAACACTATTCTTTGATGTTTTGCAAAGGGGTTTTTTAGTTGAATTAAAGAAGCTGCTACTTCCCTGCTTAAAAATGACATAAGCCACACTGATTTTTATTTTCAATCACAATAGAAGTTGATATCCTTCATAGAAGAGGTCCTACATATTTCCTAATCAGTATGAGACCACTGCAGACGATTAACTTGATTAGATTTTTCTCTCTCTGAATATTAATAAGATTATTTAGCAACACTACTACACTCATTCTGCAGCACAATCCCCACATGAGAATCTTGTACATGTGAAGATCTATATTTAGCAACTGTCTATGCCTCCTATGGACACATAAAGGAAGAGAAGGTCACAGAAAATTCTGTGGCCCACTGGGAGAGCAGGACTTTGCAGTAAAATTAAAGGGAAAGCTAACAGCCATATTCATGCTAAACAGCCCATATACATAGCTTGCCACATAAAACTTTCAGAAATTCCACTATTTTTATCCTACTGACATCAAAGATTTGGTCCATAGACTTCTGGTACCAGCGAGGAACACTGTCAACAAATACTTGCAGGGAAAGAGAGAATTAAGGTTCTAACAAGAAAAATTAAGCGAAGTTTGCTGGGAAATGTAAAGCCTTAATGAAACTAAGCAAGTCATCTCCTATTTAGGTGCTCAAGGAAACAAACATGAAAAAGAGGTTTCTTTCCAGCTGCACAAATCCAGGTGGCTTTGGCTGTCCCGGGAGCCCCAGACTGGGAGGTTTTTTTCCCAAAAACTGGGGGGTTTCTCCAGTGCAGACCCACAGTCAAGGTATTCAGGGCATATCTGTGTCATGGTGGCAGCTACCACTCCATGTCCACAGCCCCAGAGGGGACAGTCCCTGTTTGGGAGAATCTGCCCCAATTTGGGTTTGGAAAAGGGGGAACAGAAATAGGGAGAAGGGGAAAAGGGGGAAAGGGTAGCTTTTGAAAGAGCTTTTACATCCTTCAATAGAAATTAGAGAGGGTGGAGTTTCTAAATCCTTTCTATAAATAGGCTTTCTTTGTGTTTTAAAAACCTTAAATGGCATGTTTGATAGGATACATGTAAATGCTATTGCTCCAAAAGATTTTTCACTCTTTGTTTTAATCTTTCCATATCAATTTCTTGAGGATTCAAACACAATATTAAGTTTGAAAGTTTCTTAAAATGATGATCTAAAATATGAATAAACCAAATAAATTTTAATTCACATATATGATATGTTTACTTTGATTTTTCCCTTGATATCCACTCTGACCTAAATTTCATAAATCCAGATGAAAACATTTGGCTCTGGGAAACAACAAATGCTGTAGTAATACTAGCAGTCTAAGGATTAAAATTATGGTTTTAATTTAAGCTTTATATCCAAAATCTGCTCCTGAGCTTGCCACAGTTTTGAAATCATTCCTCAATACACCAAAAAAAAAAAAAAACCAAAAACAAACAAAAAACAAACAAACAAAAAAACCCACATAATTTTTTAAGACTGACAAAAACACTCACCTTGCTGTCTCCCTCCACTCTGCGTCCTCTCCTTCACGCCAACAAATTTCATCAAGCTCAGTAAAGAGATCATGAGGAATATGTTCCTCATCATCATCTTCTGTTCCAAGAATAAACTGTACCCTTTGTGATGGGGTATCTGAGAAAAAAATGAAAATATCAAATCCAGAACACCAAGTTTTTTGATCTGAGCAAGGAAGCATCTAAAATTTCATGAGATTATCCAGACTCTTTCATCCATATCACCTACTGCCACACAGAAAACATGATTATAGTTATGCTGCAAGAACATTTACATACAAACACCTTCAGACTGAGACCTCTATTTACTGTAGTTGTCTAGTCTGCTAATTAAGCAAACTCATCTAAAGACAGAATGTGATGTACAGAAGCAGAGACTATTGGAAGCTAGAACGGTATCTCATAGGAAATGGTATCAGCACAGAAAGCAGCATAGATAGAGCTGGTAAGTCTCTTACTCCAGTGTTACAAAAAGTATGTTTTGTACATCCTAAATCTAAATCTACAGATCTAACTCAGCTCACAAAACTGGTGTACTAAACGTGCATTCTTTGCTTTACTTAGCAGGAGAAAGCAAGCAAAACAAAACTCTGTAATGTAAATATATAACTGGGAACTACAAAAAGAGTACATCACTGTCTTCACCCACCATCCCCTGTGCCTTTGTAAACCGTTCCTATATGGTTAGGCTGTTCCAGACTGACAAGCTGATTATTTGTCCCAACTTCACTATTTTATTCTTCCTGCCTCTGTATTCCCTTTACATTCCTATTACCAGTTATTTTTCTTCATAACCTTTCACTGCAGACCACTAAGTCTATTTTGGAAACACACTATTCTTTTTTCATATCAGTCAGAAAATTTCCAGAACTCACAGATCACCTTAACGAAGGTGTATGTTCAGCATTCATAGCTCAAATGCTATAAGTCTTAAAAAAAAAAAAAAAAAAAAAAAAAACCCACACACCAAAACATCCTATCCTTATTTAAATGCAAATGTCAAATGAACAAACTGGATGAAACCTATTCTCTCCATAAATACATAGTTATTTTTCTTCCTAATGTATTTTAGATTTCTGAGAGGAAACAAAAGTACTTTGTGAGAGCTGATAGCAGCCACACTGCCAGTCAACCGAAAAATTGATTATCCAGCAGAACAGCTCAGCAATTCCTTGAACATTGTCTAAATGAAGTTCTGTTCTACAACCATATTTGTAAGACAAGTGACATTATTTTCCATCTAGTAGTGAAGAGCATCACTGCATAGAATCCTCAAGTGCTCTGAATTTTGGAAAAACTGAGATGACAGTACTCATTGAATGTTTGTTAAAGAGCAAATACAGCACTGATCAAAAATAGTTAAATGGGTCACTGACACAGGAAATAAAATTCAGCAGTAAAGACACTTTCTTTCGTAGTAGTACTAAGTTTGCTATAGCAATGAAACACACACAGTGGATGACAGTTTTAACCTGAAGTCTCTTTTTTTTAAACTGAGTGTAAAGATATAGTACAGCCAAGCCTACTTTCTCCTTCACAAACCAAGGAAATGAAACCCAGGAAGAAGTACAGGAGAGAAGAGGGAGAGAGATGGGCTCGGGTACTACTAAGGTCTAGAGAAGAGATCTGCATAAGGAGAGGTAAGGGAACAGAAATTACTTTTGGTACACAGTAAGAACCTCCTCCACTTTACCTTTTCTTTTACTACACTTCTCTCTCGCTGTTCAAGCCTCTTTTTAATTTAAGACCTTTCAAACTCTGTTCTAGACCCCCTTCCAGCTTCTCTCTATTTTGTTTTTCATAAAAAAAAATAATTCTCTGTTCCTCGTATCCATACATTAGTACATTCTAGAGAAAGACATAGTAAACACAAACATCAAAATTTAATCTGAGACTAGAAAGTACATTCTAGTCAAGAACTGTGCAATACTGTTAATACTATTTCCCAGAAGGACAAAATTTAGTGAGATATGAACTTGCAAAGGAAAAACACATATGACTAGTGACAGAACATGGAAAACAAGCCACTTCAGTAGAGAGCTGGACTGAAGTGAAAATCTGAGAATAAGCTTTTCCAAGAACATCCTGTACTCTTGACAAAATCAGCACTAAAACTGACTTACAGCCATAGCTACTGTTAAGTAATAAATGTAGTGTTGTACAGCAGAGCTGCAGTTTTATGGCAGTTATGATAGTCATGGAAATGCACACTTTCAGTGTGGGAAGGAAAGCAGAGAATCAGAAATCCCTTGAGGTGAGTAGAAACAAGGAAACACCTTACTGCTATAATTTGCTCTTACTGGGTCTTCTCTGTAACATACAGGCACTTGACTGACAACAGTGAAGAATCTATAAATGACAAAATATACAATACATTCTATTCTTCCTTGTTAACACCCCAGTAAAACTTGCTCCTAGATTCTGGCTATCTTTTTTTTTCCCCTGCTGTAATTCGTATTGGCATCTGAATCCTGTAAGCTCCAGCTTGATTTTCAGATACCAAGTTGGAAACTGCCGGGAAAAAAAAAAGTTATTTTTTGCTCTATAATACAATAATTTTATTTCAAGGACAAAACCCTAAGAGAATTAAACAATAGGAACACAATAAAATTATTTTTTTAAAAAAAGGAAAAAAAAACCAATAAATCTGTTGGTTCTACTTATAAAACTGATTTAACAGCATTACTCATGTGAGCAATGCCAGATGGCTTTGGCTCTTATTCATAGAAGTAATAAATACCAAATACGTCATTAATGTGTTACATGAAAAATGAGTAATATGTGATTCAGAAAGAGTATGAAAGAATACTTCAGTTGCTGACTGTCAAACCATGATAACTTAATCCTAAGTGTAGAAGCATAATATTTGCAAACTAGGACACTCAAATTTTTCTTAAGTCTGGGAAAACAGAAATTGGCTTGAATACTATCTGTGTCTGTCCCTACTTCAAGTAGTACAGTCAGCATAAAAAAAGAAATCCTTCATATTATTGCTATTTCTGAAAAGTAATGAAAGTTATCTAGATTAAGCTAAAAAGATTAATGAATGGCACTAGTTTGTTACATTAGTATTTCTAACATTGCATTTGTTTTAAATCAGAGCACACAGATATTACAAGCAACGTGTATTTAAAGTTCCACAATATGCAGCTGATGATTCTCCCAAGTAAATGGCTCATCACCAGTTCATGAAATCCTCCAGGACCAGCTGGGACTGGGCAGAAAGTCTGGTGCATGACAGGAGGAAGAGAACCATGAACAACCACCCGTGTTCAAATAAGAGCCATCTCAGTCAGGAATAGCTGAAGCAGTTTTCTGTGCTGTGGCTCCCCCAGCCCATGGGAGCCTCCTGCCAGACTCTGTTATACCTGGGCTTGTGCTCACATCATCCAGGTAGGACTCACACATACATCCCAGCTACACTCCAATACCTGAAATTCACTGCATGGATGAAATCCCGAGTATTCCAGGTTTAAAAATCTGTACACCACCACCACACTGTGAAACGAGTAAAAATTAAGACCTGATGAATATAATATACAGTATTATGGAAAGCACAAATTCACACTGGATTCAGTGCTGCAGAAAGGAAGTGACCCTGCGGCAACCTAACATACTGTTAACTGCTATGACTATTTGTGAAGTCATTAAAATCCCTAAAATAAATGCAAGATATCGGCATAGGCATGCCAAAACAGCAGAACTTAAAGCTAGAACTGCTGATAACCTAATTGCCAGAGGGCAACACAAAAAGCTGCTCCCTGGAACAGTGCCGAGCAGAGGTAGGGGGAAAGGTGGCCTACATCATCCCACCTTGCAGAACACATGTGGGAAAGAACTGTAACTGGCATTTCCCCCATTTAAAACACCCGCAAGTACAACCACAATTCTGGGTCAGGACTGCTCCCTCCCACCTAAGGGAACAAGGTGAAATCAGGACTTGGGCTGAGGTAAGAAAGCAGGATCATTCTCAGTTCCTCCACATAAATTCAGCCCAGCAAACAACCTGCTCCACTGCACCACTCAGAGCGATACACATCTCCTCCTCAGTGCGTGCCAGGATTTCTCCTGAGATAACCCGCCCCGCCATCAGGCAGAATTACACGCAATCTGCCCGAGCCATACCACAAGCAGAAACACAGCCTTGGGTACACATAAAATGTATTCCAAATTTTGTCCTCTGCTCTTGATAAACTCTAGAAAGGGTGCAAAAATGTATTTCTGGTAATACTCTATTAGCTTAATTGTCAGAAACAATTTATGTACTGCTAAGACTGTTGAGAACCTGCATTTCAAGGTAGTATTAATAGGCTAATATTTTTTATTGGGGTCAGTAGACGTAGGGCTGAAAAAATACTTTTTCTAGATTAGAAAACAGGCTAAAAATTAAAATAAAATTTACATTATAGAAGTTCACATAACCATTTTATCATCACAGTAAACATCATAGACAAGATTTAATCCGTGCCTCTTGTACATTCACAATGCAGTATTATTAAATATAAAAGCTTTTTTTGTTTTTGATTGCTCACTACGCAGGACAGGCTGCAGACAGGGAGCAAAATGATGTAACACAGCTGACAACCATAACAACTCTTTTCAAACAAAGGGGAAACCGTGAAAAATTCAAAGGATCACCGAAGAGAAAGGATCATTTCACACTCAGACAAACAATCATCATGCTCCTGCTTGCGCTCACCAAGAAAGTGGTGAATGGGGGCTCTCCCCCACTTCCTTCCTGTGCAGACTGGACTTTGCCCTTCAGCTCAGCAATCACCAAAGATATGGATCATAAATTGCCTTTCTTTTTTTTTTTTTTTTAAATTAGAAAATATGGTAAAAATTAAATCAAAATTTATACATAAAATAGTAAACAGCCATACAGCACATTTCTGAAAATCTCTTCACAGACCCTGGAAACCATGCGTTAGGTTGGGAGAAAGTATTCCCTTGCTTTCTCCTCTGGCACTTTATGCCTGTATGTATAATTTTGTCTTCAGGAAGCACTCTCTGCATTTTATTCACCTGAAATGTTTCCATCACCTCAGGGCTATGACAAATAATCTTATGGTTTAGATCTGACAATGCGGACAATTCCCAAGCTTCAATTCTCTTCTTTTTGCTAGACTCTTAAAAACTGCAGTTATGATACATTATTTTAATCCAGATTTGCTGCAATCTGTTCCACAGCTGTCCAGAGATTCACATTTCCCAGTTCATCCTTCAGCAGACAGAGTCTATAGTTAAGGGTAGGAGAATTTTCTTAACAGCCATGCTCTTTACAAATAGTTAAATCTACCCTATAAATACTCCTTTGAGGTTTGAAGTTAACTACTAAATACAGTCAGCCGAGCTCTTTCATTATGCTTTCTTCAAACCCCTCTAGCAACTAAGAGAAATCCCCCTATACAATTCACTTTGTCGCTTGCATTACCTGCAGAGAGCCTTTCCTGAACCATGCATGGAGTCCTATTCGGCTGACCTCCAGGGCTGCTCAGCTCCCCTTGCCACATCCAATACCACGAATTACAAATTTAAGCCTCTTTAAAACTAGGTATTATTGAAACCAGATTTCTTAACAAAACAAACCAAACTTTGCACAAGCCCAAACAGCATCTAGTCTTAGAAGACACCACAGGAGGCTGAAATGAAATCCTAGTCCTCACAGCTGTGTTCACTTCACCCTCACAAAATCTGTCCTTCAAGACACCCTGCTAAGAGATAAAGTCTTCTTATTTCACCCCATTTTAAAACAGAAGCATAAATATCTTTAACTCTTAAGTGCAAGTACAAGAGAGCCGTCTCACTGATGACAGGTGAAAAAACTGGCATCAAAAAATCACTGGAAATTGCCATGAAAATCCCAATACATACCAAGCAACTGCACCCCTTCCAGCCAAAGGAAAACCTGCCCCAGACTTTCAGTGCCACCACAACCTGCAGTGCTGATGGAGCAGTCCTGGCCAGCTTGTGGCCCTGCAGCCCACTAGGGCACCGATCACCTTCCCTGCAAATAGCACCAAGGAGTTGCTGTAGGCTAGAAACAGCATTTTTTGCCAAGCTAGTTTTAATTTGCCTCAATTCCCTAACTTAATTCACAAAGTAGCCATGATACATGCCCAACAAAGGGAGCAAGGAAGAGGGGAGCTTAAAATGGGCATGAAACTAGGGCCTTCATCACAAGAGCAGCATTTCAGCTGGGAACAGTAGACCTCTTCAATAAAGCAAAAAAACTACTGCATTTTTGACTAGAGTGGAAAATTTCACTGGATTTCTCCTTTCCTTCCAAAGAATTATCAGGCAAGATAGAGAAAACCTAGATCTTGAAACCACTTAGCTTACAATTTTTACTAACTATAAAAAAGCCTCTCCACAAGCACGCCATGTAATCGGCAAATTATGCAATTCAAAGGCACATCATTATGGCAAAATGGAAACATCTTATACAACCTCATCTCATCAAGAGGCAACAGACAGACAGCAAGGATCAGGTGTGGGGAAAACAAAAATAAAACTTGAATAACTGATCTGTTCCCCCAAATGACAGAACTCTACCCTTTTTTATTCCACTAGCTATATATTCTACATATTATTTGTGTACAAGCTCTGAATCTGCATACTGAGAACACTTGGGTTATTTTAGAATAGTGACAGTAGGGGATTAAGAAAAAATAAAGCTTGTGAGCTGCCATCAGAATATTCTAAAAAATCAATTCTATGCAGAAACATTTCCTCATAAAGTAGCTGGTACAGCTTTCCCAGCCAGGGTTCAAAGGGATTACCAGGAAGCTTACAGCCATGGGCATTACACGGAATACAAGTGTTTTTTAGCCATGTTGATACAAAGAAACCTGTTTAAGAAATTGTTTTTCACTCCGAGTGGGGCCTGCACAACCCCACAGCGCTATGTACACCGTACAGATCCCTGAAGCAGAGCAAGGTCTGCACCTAATGGTACTTCACAGATGAAGTTATAAATCATACCATTAAAATTATGACAAAAAATAATGCTTCATCCCATGCTTGGTTAACTGAGCAGTCTGGAGCACTTCATGTCTAAGGATTTCAGACCTTTACTTGTTCTAGCACCTCTATTATTCAGTTCTTGCATCTTCGGCTTTTATTGTACCTCCTTTCATACTTCACTGCTTCAAAACCCTGCTAATTTATTCTCTTGTATCATAAAAGTCCTAACGTATTTTTCTGGCTTGCTTCAAAGCACCGTGTTCTATCAGCTGGTCTCACAGTGTTTATTTTCTCTATCTTTCTTCTTGCACCTGCTTGTTGAAATGTTTATTCTTTCCCCTCTTCAACCCCAGTTCCCATGAATACAGCCTCCTACTTTTCAGCAGAACTGCATTAAAAGGGGTATATGGTGAGAGGGAGCTAAGTATTTCTACATGTTCAGTTAAATCAAAATGATTCATAAATGAAGGGCCTATTTTGGATCTGCTCCCTTAGGTAGCACAGTCCCCCACATTAAGTTATGCATCAAGAGTAGGAAGTGCATTTATCTTCCCTGCAACTTTCTTCAGTCTCTGGGTACCGTTATAACCCTGTGGTCATGCAGAATGAGAGCTAAGATGCATTATTGAGGTTTCGTGGATTCATATTTAGTGTGGGAAGTATCTGTTGCTCCCTCTGTGAAAATAAAGCATAGAAAAATTATGCTTATATGCTCCTTCTGCGCAGGCAGCACAACCTGTCTGAAACTCCTATAAAGAAAAGCACGATGTAGATACAGACTATGATTAATCCCTGTATAAATTTGTCTGCCTGCTCTGACTGTGCTTAACCCCTCCCTATCATTGTCAGATTTACCAACTTAAAAATGCTCTTCAAAATTATCTTTTCCATATTGCTACTACTCCACTCTTAGAGCAATCTTGAACATAGGCTGATTTTCACTTAACACAGAACTGTGTTGTACAGCACATCTTATTGCACTACTGTCAAAGACTATTAAGGGCAGGTTCAGGCAGATAATTTCAGGTTTTTATACTTCTGACGTTAGGAAGGACACAAGCCTAGGTCTCCAGAAGTTGAAAGAACAAAGCTAAGTTCTCAGCCAAAATGTGTCACATACTGGCACTTAAATAAAACCAGATGACTCAACAGAAGACACTGCTTCATAGTTTAAGATATCTTATTTCTTGGCTAATGTAACTTTCAATTGTTTCTTTTTAATCTGACATTATATGTATATATGCATATTCTTTTTGAAAACTATTTCAATAATTTATGAACTTTGTTGTCTTCCAAGAAACCAGTTTCTATATAGTATTGGGTCTTCATACATTTGAAATACATTCCAGACAGAACCACCACAGCCAATTTTTTCTTCGCTGTTTGGTCTTCAAAACATAGCTCATATATACCAAGTTTGAAAAAGTCTTGACTTTGTTTCATTCTCAGTATAATTCACTGTGAAAGATTTGAGTATTTTAAGCTATTTACAATATACTTAATCATCAGCACTTTTAATCTACTTGCTCCAAAGCTTTCTATGTAAATAATACTAACTTTGGATTAAAAGAAAGTCTTACATTTAGTATTCTGTAGTCTGAAATTACATTGGCACATTTCCCTAATGATTTAAAAGCATTCTTCTATTGCACATTGACAAACTGTTTTCCATACATGCTTTCATTATATTTACAACACTAACTACAGCTTTGGACATTTCAGCTCATGCACTTTTTCTATTTGAACAGGAAATATTCTCATGTGTTTTGAGACAAAAATTTGGCTAATTTATTTATTACTACCTTTTTCTGTTGTCTGTAGTATTTTTACTTTAAAATGCTGAGAATTTGGGGAGTTTTGTATAGGATTTATTTAGTGAAAAGTATTTTTTCCTATTCTCAATTCCTCAGAAAGCAGACCCATCTCACTCTGGCATGTTACAGGGTCATGTAAGGCAAATGGCAAACAAAATCTGGATCACAGTTCATATCTGATATAACACTGCAGCTTCAGTAAGGACATCATTATTACAAAGCTAATTGTAAAGAACTACAACTCCTCTGTGTTATGTTTTAGGGGCAAATACTCCAGAGCCTTCACTGAGGGCAGCTGGCACCCTAAAGCAGTTACCCCCTCTCAGTGGGTATGGCAGCCTACTGCTGTGAGAACACTCCTGGATGGTCTCCTACAGCCGCAGAAATTACTGAGATTTCTCACGTACTGACTGCCACTGGCTGCTGCCCTTCACCAGAGGTACAAATGTTGGTTCTCCAGCAGAGACTGGAGAGGCTCTAATGGCTTCACCAAAACCCCACTGCCAATCATGTCCAAGCTGTTACAGGACAGACCATTTATAATCATACTGATGTTTATTATTAAAAGATCTATGCAAAAATAAAATTTATCTTACCAAAAGGAGGAGACTCTCTCCCATCTTCTAATCCTGAATCTCGCTCTCTGTCTCTCTTTCTGTGTTTATGTCCACGATGCCTATGGCGTCGGTGACTTTTTCTTCCACCCAGTGGCACATGAACTCCAATGAATAATGTTCGATGGCCTGTAGTTAAAAAATAGTTACCTTTCAAAAAGGGGCTGTGGTGACACAATAACAATACTAATAACTATAACAGTATTAAAGGTATAATAATTATTATAATTGTGTAATTGTAGAATGTTGATTATTCTAATGTTAATAGTCATAACATTATTAATTACAATAATGATGATGTAGCATCACAGATAAAAAATCCCTTCATACAGAGCAAAATCCCAACACTGAAGTCCTTGAGATGGAGTGCCAGATTGTCGGGTTGTTTGGTTTTTTTCAAATTTGCATCTCTGTGTGTGAACTTTCATTAAAGCCAGACAGGTGTTCTGTAAAATGTCTTCCAAAACAGTAACACGAAGAGACACATGGATCTCTTTGCATTGAACATTTGGTAAAGTTGCTGTTTGCTTTGTGTATACAGGAACTTTACAAAACTCATTGCTATTTTATGAGCCAAACCTTGACAGAATTCTTGTAGGAATTGAAGAGAAAAGAAGAGGAGGAGGGGAAGGCACCGAAAAAACAATAAACCACTATGGACTGCAAAATCGATATACAACTTTATGTGCTTATATCATAAATACATGGCTGGTAACTTCAGGTCTTTTTATTTCTTCTATTTTGTTTTTAAAATACATAAGAAGGTACACATTACCGTGCCTGCCACCATCTTTGAGCCCAAGGAATTTTATGCTGCTGATCAAGCCCAAAAGATTTAGCTCTCTTAGCTAACAGGATCAGAGCACAGTAAAGGATTTGGAAGGGGGAGGGCACAGGGGAAATGTGCAGAAAGTACCATGAAACAGAACAAATGGGAAGGGAATCATGACTCACTACAGACAGGTCTCCTACATTTAGTCAGCAGAAAAACAGTGTCCAGATTAGTCATCTCAAATAACATTTATTTTCTCCTTGAAATGAGCATAACACAGCTAGTGGATAATTGCTGCTTTGCTGTAATCATTCAGCAGTGTCAATCATCTGAAAAAGGTCAAGAACATTAAACTAAGGTAGCACGTGATCTCTAATCCCATGGAGACTCCAGCGGGGGCAGAAAACACAGCAAGGCAGCATTTGTCACAATACACCAAAGAAATTAAAGGTTAACGGGAATTCTCTGCAGAGGCAGAACTAAAAAAGGTGGTGAAAAGGCTCTGGACACCACACTAGTTACTTCCTCATGTAACTTTGACTCATGTCGAGGAGACTAGAAAGAAAAGGCATCAATTTTTGGGAGATTATTCTTGTTGAATAAGGAGATTTTTCTGAAACAGAAGCCACAAGTTGAAAATTTATTTTTAGTAATTTATTTTTTAGATACCTCTTTCTTCTTGCTTATTATATTTAACACCAAAAAAAATTAAAGACAACTGCTCCTTTTGGTGTATTTCAAATGTATTGCAATCAGTGGTGCATGAAACAAGGAAAAAAAAATATTCCATAAAAAGAATTCATTAAAAAGATACTGAAGGACAGCAGTAATGTAGTACTCAACACTTCCTTTTCCCTTTCCTTGGGTCGAAAAAAAAACAACACAACCTTTTGAAAGGAATGACATTACCCTTCATAAAACTTCAATCATTTCCAGAGATTGCTTTTTAAATTCAGTAATTTGAGGGCACGCTTATTCTAGCTTTGTGCCACTTCAATGCTCAGGTTGAACCTGCACCAGGGAATGCCGATTCAGGTTTACACATCAAGCAATTTTCAGGGCTGAATCCAGGACTTGAGTCCAGACTGTTCTTTATTCAGTAAACTGGGAAACAGGCCCTAAAATCCCATGACATTCAGGTGTGTCTGAGTAC
The DNA here is from genome assembly GCA_013398155.1 of Pedionomus torquatus. Taxonomy (NCBI): domain Eukaryota; kingdom Metazoa; phylum Chordata; class Aves; order Charadriiformes; family Pedionomidae; genus Pedionomus; species Pedionomus torquatus. The sequence goes on along the minus strand of VZRU01005182.1, from coordinate 15,816 downwards.
CACAACAATTCTCCCCATACAGACAGAATCAATTCACACTGAAAAGAAAATAGGAACCTGGAAACTGAAATGGAAACCCGAGAAAAAGCAAAATGGATTTTACTCCTTGTGTGTGAATCAACTGAGGCAGACCAAGTTTTACCAAGAAATAATTTCAATAAACAAAAAGAGGAATCTAGGTCCTTGCAGTGAGGTTCAGGCAAATAAGAGGGGAAAAAAAACAACTGACAAGAGAAAAGGAATAGTTTTCTATTCAAAAAAATGAAAGGGCAAAAAGCAAAAGTAAAAAAACTGAATGAAGACTTGAGAAGTTCTGGTTTATTAAAAGAACACAATTATGGAGCAAAAAAAGACCAGCTGGGAACAAAAGAAAAATTAATGAATTCTAAATTGCTGCCAAAATGACAGTGAATGATAGACACGGTGGTGGGGGGGAAGTGGAACAGAGGAAAGATAAAAGAAATGCAATGAGAAAAGTGACCTTACACCAAGTAATCTTTTAATGGTAAAGATTATAAACTAGTGTCCAGATCATAAGATACTTTTTCTAGTACAAGCTGGCAGTGATATTACTGAAGAAGAGTTTCCAGTGAGCTCTGTAAATTCCCCAAGCCCAGAGTGCCAAACAGGAGACTCCCCCACCCAGCCTCCAGGACAGAGCAGGGCAGAAACACCACACGCTCTCTGACAGACAATTTCTTGCTGCCTTATTCTGGAGAGGACCATCCACATCTTCCCAATGAAGTTCTTCAATGGATATTTTTTTTTTCCCCCTTAAAGGATTACATTATTTGAACATGAGACTATATTGAGGATTAGAATAAACAAGAACTCCACCTAATACAAAACTTCTAACAGAAAGATCAAATGAACCTTAAAGCCACAATTCTAAAACAAATACATTCCAAAACAACATTTTTCAAAAAATTCTACTTTTCAAGGGGATCTAAAGAGGATTTGCTTTTATTTCTGTTGCCATAAGCAAGTCCCAAGAAACAGCTAGACACTGTCATTTTAATGTTGCGTACAAAAACACAATTTAAAGATTTCTATTCCCAGCATACAGGTTGCTGATAGCTCCTGAATGTCACTGACATTGATGGTAAAATTCCAAGTGACACCAAGAGAAGCACAATTTCCCCCCAAATAATTGGGTAAAGATAACCTTTTTTGTTTGTTTGTTTTTTAATCAAGGCATTTTTATAGCTTCAGCCCCTATATTTACTATAAGGCTCTTAGATAATCTGACTAAATTTTCCAAAGAAAGAACAGCTATAATTTGGCTGAAGTAGATTACAGGATATCCAAAAGGATTCAGATTTGTTCCATATAGTATATAACTATTTTTATAAGGGCGTTTCTTTCATTTACCTTTAAAAGCTTTTTTGTGTGTGTTTTATTATTTACTTCATCAGGATGCCACCTAAAAAATGTCTTAATATTGCTTAAATATTGGAAAATAGTGCTGCTCTGCTGCACGTTTGCACAGCATCTGGCTCAATTACATGACAGTTTCTCATTCTTTTGACAAAACTACAAAGGCACTAAAGTTTGGGAAATAGTAACTGTAAGTTACATCAGGGTACATAACTGTCATAATATAACATATGACATACATAACATGAGGTACAACCTAACACAGAATTTACATACAGTTTTAAGAGGTGAGTATAACAATGAATTTATAACTCTTTAAAGCCAAGTCTTCAATAATAACATGCTGGGCATCACTTTTGCCCAGCATAATAAAACCACAGTTTTATTACCTTCATGGTGCACCATGTGCTATAGAGTCCCATTACCTGAAAAAGGCTAAAATTGTTAGTTAAAAATCTACAAATGGATTAATGCTTTATGTTTTGTTCTGTGTTTACAATCTGGACTTTTTCAACTGTATTTTTCCAATGGTTGTGTTTTCTCGCAAAAAATGTTAACAGCTGAAGTGGTCAATTACAGTTTACTTATTACTATATTTAGTCAGTTAGCTTGGACTGCTTCTCCCCTCTTCCAAGGAAGCATCCTATAACAGTAAAAATAATACTTGAAACATTGCTATATTCTATACCCTCTCAGTCAAGGACCATGGTGGATATGTTGTAAGATACTTTCTGTGTGCATGCACAGATACCCACATGTAATCAGGTCCACAGAAACATACGATGTACAGATAAAATGAAATCAGGTACACGTGTGCGGATCTGTGGTTCTGGACACACGTAAGAAAGAGTCTGGCCTATTGTCCTTCCTCTGAAAAAAACACATACATCTAATAGACCAAAAAGGAATTGTCCTGCTAATTCTTACTTAATACATGAAAGAATTTCTGTGCTGAGAGAGGTTTATTCCTCTCCATGGTTTATGTTTTGTTTATGTATAATTTTAAAAACAAGAATTAATTTAAATATCAGTGGATCTATCTACTTTTCCTGGGACTTTTCAACTAAGCTTACATTTAAATCAATAGAATTTTATCACGGAAAGACTATGATTTTGTTCCTGCAAAAACGCACTCTGAACTATAATGTTTATTTATTCCAGATGTGCCACTAGCAAAGCTAAACATAAGCACACATATAAATATTTTCAGTATTAGGATTTAGGAATAAATCATTTTCAAAAACTGAACCTCTGAGAAAATATATTAATACACAAAGATTATTTACAATCTGAAAGCTTATTAAAGAAACACAATACAGTGAATTAACCTGCTCTGCAATGTCACCTTTATAAAATACATGTCCACTGTTAAATTTTATAGATAGTGGGTTTTTTTTTAAAAAAAGACTATTCTTAATCAAACTGCATATAGCTGGGGAACAAAACACAGAATATAAAGTTAGTTTAAAACTACGTGTTTATATTATAAGTGGCTTTGGCCCCTTGCAGTTTACCTTCGAAGTGTTAAAACACTTTGTAAGTAAAATTATTTTAAGGATTAAAGAAATAATGACACTTGTTACAGTTGGAAACTGCCGGGTTTTACAGGATTTTTCATTTTTACAGGATTTTTCATTTTTACAATTTTGTTCTTTTTAATTTTTATGGATTACATTAATAAATCCAAATTGTATTATAAAAGATTGAAAAGGGATCATGTTAATTATATTTAATATTCAGACAGATGAAAATACATATAATCATATGTAAAAATCAGGGTTTCCCTTAACCTTTTGAAAAGAAAAAAGTGAATTGTGCTGTAAATATCTGCAGTTTGTGGAGGTATGAATTCTTTTCCCCAGAAAAGACAGATATGAAATATACATTATTAATATGAATCCATCTTGCAGAGACATTTCTTAGAATAAAATCTAAGTAGAAGGATTGTTTTGGGTTACTGTATCCTAAAGAAGAAATTCTTCCTTGCACCTAGATTTTATTTTAAGAATCCAATAGGAAATCAGCCATCTAAAAAGGCAAGCATAAAAAAGCAAATATTTTCTGCATAGCCTTTGAAAACAGCAGATGTAACATCTAAAAATGGTTTTTAGAACCTGGCATTCTGGGTCTTTAAAACAGAAGCTTGTCCTAGCTGCCTATCTTATTCATTAAGTAAATGGAAAGGAAAAGAAATGAAGTGGTATTTCTAAAGCTTTGGAAAACACATATCCCATTATAATTTATGGTACTTGATGACTTAATGTAGGAACTTCTGGAAATCTCATTACAGTTGTCTGAATGGATGTGACATTGCAAGGGAAAGTGGAGAGAAAGAAATTGTAAATGTCTCCCTTAATTTAGAGAAATTAAGATCTTTTTAATAGAATGCTAAGAGTACAGACATTTTTGCCCTAGTGCTTCCCATTCTCCTTCCAAACCCAACTAAACGTGCACCCATTTGGTAGGAAGAGCACACACATGAAGCATGTTCACATCCCCTCTTCCCCGTCAGAAGAGGCTTCATGGGCCTCCGTGTCACAGCAGGGACATGGGACTCAAGTGTGTACTTGAAGAGCTCCTCAGCGAAACAGCCGAGTCGGTGGCTACTGCATAAAAAGTGGCTGTCCTGGACTGAATACCCACGAACAGCAGGTGCTCATGGTACATCTGCCCGTGCTCTGCCTCCCACCTGGAATAATCTGAATCTGCCTTGAGCACCTGCTGAGACCAAGGCTCTCAGATCTCTGCTCATGGGCATGACGGACGGAGGCAGATAAGGGAACAGATGAGTCTTGAAACATCTCCAGAAAGAGCAAATACAGGTTTCTGTGACCTACTAAAGAAATACACTGCAAAGGCAAGATGCCTTGAGAAAGAATATTTTGCCACTGGTTTGAGCCAAGTCTCAAAAGCCTGCTGACCTCAGCAGGACCAGAGGGCTTTCTCCCTCCTCTAGAAAACACTCAGTGCCTTGAAGCCTCTTTTAATGTACTGCCAGCTTGAGCTGAACCAAATGCAATTTTCCGTCCACTCAAAAATGAACAGTGAGGTAGAGACAGAAAATCAGCAATCCATGTAGAGTTAAAAAACTTGCCTTTTTCCTTATAGGAGAAAAAGTGATTACGGTGAATTGTGTAGGAGTAGAGAGTATATGACTCACAATTCGCTATTGTAGGGCAGCAGGGAGGCAGAGCTAAAGAAAAAACAGAAAGGACAAAAGCAATGCTTCCTAAAACAACAGTTTACACTGCTGTTTGTGGTAATGGTTTGCTTAAAGAACATTTTTTACCTTTTTTACCAAGCTATAATTTGGAGAAACTGACAAGAAAGCCTTCACAAGTTTTTTAGATCATACATGTAACTTACATCCTAGGTTAATTTTCAATAGAGATTATTCTAAAAAAAAAAAGATAAAACAATATCCTTGGCCCAAGAAAGTATTTAGGAGATGTGAATATTTTATTTTTATGTGATAAGAGCATCTCACTGAAGACATTAAAATTAAGGATTATTTAAAGAGCCCAAATCAATCACTGCCCTCCCATCAAATCTCTTATTTTAACGAAACATTTTTCCAGGTTGAGGCTGGGCTAAAAGTCTTTGTAGCTGCACTTATGCTCATTCCCTATTTCCCTATATTGCTACAGAGGAGTCCAGAGATGTAGCATGCATGGTTATATCACAAGACCAGGTCTCAGACCTTGTCAGACAATAGCATATAAAAACCCCAAAAAATAAAAAATAAAAAAATAAACCCAAACCCAAACAAAAACAAAAAAACACAAAAACAACAACAACAACAAAAAAGTCCACAGACACAGAATGCAAAAGAACCCTCTCAGACACACACATACACTTTGCACTGATGGAAAGTGAAGCTGTGGTTATCAGAGGGAAGATTTTGACCTACATTTCTAAATTAGCAATGAGCCAAAAAAAAAAAAAAATGCAAACTCAGTAGTAGCACAACTGTATGTTAAAAACTGTTTCTATCTTCTGATGTGGCAATTTTGCAGCTTTCACCAATGAGGATGAGTTGGTTTATGCCAATTTAATTTATCAGAATTTCACATATTTCACATTTTGAAATATTAGTCTCCACAAGTATTGGAAAGGCCTCTTGTCAGAGAAGCTCAGAGCAAAGTCAAATTCCAAAACCCAAACCTTATGATCAAGAAAATTCTCTGGTATTCCATCAACACTGTGTGATAACTTGTTTGCTTTCATTATTTCATTGTTCTTCATGTGAACTTGCAAAGAGATTTTGTGAAAACGTCCTACAGTTATTCATGAATCTTCAAGGTGAACCACATCCCCACAAACTTGGGAACACCCAGGAAGGGACAAGAGACCCGGGCGAAGGGACCAAACCAGGTGTTTGCCAAGGCAAGAGTGCATCACAGCTCAGAAGAGAAGTGAGATCTCAAGGAATACTGAGAGACGTAGGAGAAAGGAGACAAAACTAGGTAAGAGGCGCTACAGAAAGATGTGCCTTAGAAATGACAAATGGAACAAGCCAGAACATGTAATACCTGGTAGGCAACAAAATGAAAGAACTCTCCACTTGTAAAGCCAAAATGGTTCTTTTTAAGAGATCATTTTGTAGAGAGCTACAGCTATACATCCACATCTGACATTGCAGGCATAGACTAATCCAAACCTCTCTCCAGCTCTTTACTTCCACATCTTATATTCTACCCTGCCAAGTCTCACAAACATTGCTCCCAGCAGCATAAGGTAGATCAGAGTGAACATCAGGATGAAGGGGGTACTCACAGGAAGCAGAAACAAGGATGCTTGGAGCAGGGAATCTGTACCAACAGGGTAACAACTTATTTGCAATAGGCTGTAGTGTCCTGGCAGCCAGAGGGAGAGGAGACCTTGGTCGATGTTCCAGCCTGGCCAAGAAGAATTAGTAGCTGACCTGCTTCTCCACAGGGGCAAGGATGAATCAAGGCCAGTGGGTTAATATAATTTATACTCTTTTAGCCCTGTGAGCTGCTAGGTCCTATTAATTATCAGGTAAATAATGTCAGTGGCAGACAGGTCCACTATTATGTTATTTCTATGAAAAATGTCCAGTCTCTAAGAATAAAAGCTTACTTCAATATTTGGAGCCACTCATGTTTTTACTAAATAATACATGGAGATTACAGTTCAATCACAGTGAGTTTTTCATGTATTAAGCCTAACTGTATATAATCAAAATTTCATTAAAATAAATTTTAAATTACTGAATTTCTGTCTCAATCCAGAAAAACTCTAAAAAGAAATAATAACTAAAATAACTATTTTTAAAAGAGAATCATTAAATACTCTGGGAGTTCTCTTTTTCTTTTTTTTTTCTGGGCAGCAGGACATCTAGTCTCAAAATTAATCTTCATGCAGTTTGTTAAATACAAAACATCTCTACAAGCACACCAACATTTCAAAATAATTTTTGGTTTATTAAGTTTAAATCCTCAGCTCCTGCATCATATTCAGTGTTATACTAGTGATGTTTATTTCCTAATTTAGTTTGAAGTCTTCTGTGACTTTCAGTAATCAGTCCATATAATCTAAATGTTGTCAAAAGTGTCAGAATGAATATTCTGATGTACAGTGATTTATATACTGGATACGGTGGTTTATGTGTCCTGAGAGACATGAAAGACAGCAAACTTAATTTCCCATGAGATGAATTTTTCCCACACCACTTTTAAAATGCTTGAACTATAAAAAGCTTAAGCAAAACCTTGTCTTCTTTGAATCAAGGATTGTTTTGCAATTTCTTCCAACAGAGCCAGCATTTGTCCCTGATTCATGCCTGGACCTCCACCTAATCCTATCTCCAGCCACTTTTCTATTGAAGCTGCGTCTCAAACCAGTAAAACACAGTAAAACTCACAGCAGCTCTGAAATCCTACCACAAAAATCGAGGATTTGCAGCTGACCACCTCTAACAAGGGCAGCCATGGAACAGTCATTTTCACTCTCAGCTGATGTGGTAGACATAAGCAAAAGACCTTAGTCGGAGTGCACGTAGCGCCAATCCTTTTGCATACCCATATATTCCAATGATCTCAGTATGTGATCTGAGAGAATCTGAGATCTCCAGCCATGTACAGATATCAATGCAAGTATCTTTAATCTATAAGGAAAATAAGCTATAACAATTTTGCTAGAAAACTTACTACTGAACATTCATTGAAGCAATGGCAGACAGCCAGAGACAACAACAGGGAGTAAGTGGAGCGCAAGTGTTTGTTGATGTGCACACCTGTTTATGAAAACTTGCCTACCTCCTCACAGTACAGGTACATGTAAAACCTGTCTTTTTGCAATTAAGTACTTTAGCATCCAGAATCAGTGCCCAATTCTCATTTAGGAATTCCACCACTGATAAAAATATGAGCATATTTATTTCAGCAGGAATTTTGTCTTTACACACATTGAGAAGTAACGTGCAAAACAGGTGGTTTTAACCACGGCAGAGGGGCCTCTTGTTCTATTTTTTAGAAATGCTTTCTCTGTCCCTTCATTAATGCAACAGTCAGACAAATGACCTCTTTGGTATTAGTGACTGATATCGATCTTAAAACTCAGGAAAAATGAATTATGTGGAAACATCATTCATGCTGAAAACTGGAGATAATGCCAAAGCTCTGCAAACAATCCACCTCTGAAGTGCTGCAAAGCTTAACTAAAAAAGATACAAGTTGAAATACACATTGCAGGTATCATTACTGGCACTAAGATGAACACCTCATCTTTTGTGTTCCCATAAGTACTGCAGTTCCTGGTCCTATCTTCCCAAATTTTAACTACACTACTCAGCGAAAGAAAACACTTATCTAGAGAGACCGAGGCAAAATCCTGGTCTTGTGGATGTTCTTCCAGGCAGCATTAATCACCATGATATTTTCATGCTTTCAGGAAGATACATATTTGCAATGTATTTGCACAATAGCTGTCCAAAAATATGCAAATACAAGTATTTGCTGGGCCAAGAAATTTCAGATGGGAATTTTAGTAGACATTTAAATCAGTATTTCTGCCATTTAAATGCTGACAGTTTAAAATTAAAGAAAAAAATAACAAGATACTTACAGTTTTAAGATTTAACCCAAAATTGAATACTGATTTTCAGATTTAAACAATCTTTAGTCCTTCATGTAAATTGCAGTTTTTGAATTGTCGCTGATATGATGCTGTTGAAACTTAAAACCTGTCAAAACTAGTCTTTGCTAGAATATTCAGTAACTAGCTATTTACATTTTTAAAACAAACCCAATTAAATGTCTGTCAGAGCTAATTACATAATACATATTAATTATCTAATTATATGATTTTTACTAAGCAATGCAATTAGCACCTGATTATATAATTTTGTTTTTTTTAATTGTTGTGTCATTAGATAAAAGGTACATTTTCAGCAAAACCCAACACAATGTATACTGGATAAGAATAAGACAGTGACATTTGTGAGTCACATCCCCTGATTCCAGATGGAAAAGTGCCTAGATGTGCCGTGAAACAAATGGACATGCTATTAACAGCAACTGGATATTAAAATTCACCATCTCTTCAAATCTTTTTACGTTACTTGGTATTTCTGGATGCAGTGATTATGTATTTAAAGACATAGTGATCCAATCTTAGACTGGACATGAAATCGGAGAAATAAAACTGCATTATGGAAGATTCTGCATTGAATAATTCTTTTTTGCAACATTAAGAAGCAGTGTGATTTTATTTTAAGGAAAAGGAGGCTCACTGGCTAACTACAGAATTTTTCAGTGTTCTAAACAATTTAAACTGATGCAAAGATTGGGCAGGGAGTCAGTCACTATTGTGTTCCAATTTCTATTGATAACATTCTAAGAGTAGATTTTTGAAAGAGTATTTTCACCAGTATCTCACAGGAGCAACTCTATACGTACAGGATGGTGGCAGAAAATAGTAAACAAACACATTTTTTAAATTACATACTTGTTCAAACTTTGAGATGAAGCTTCATGTTCCATGCAGTCACATACAGAACATCAAAGTAATTCTGACTGCTTTAACACTTGAGTCTACACATGTGACTGAGCTTAAAGATGTGACTCTCCAGAAAGTTGTCTGGTTTAAAAATGCCACCTTATAATCAGTAAAATGACCCAGCAAAAAGACTTTTCTTTCAGTAGCCTCACCCCACAAAAAACTCTTTGAGTCATTATTATGGAGAAGGGAAAGCTGGGAGCCTCCATTCTTCTATCAGATGTTTCTCTAGGGACACCAAATACAACGGTTTCACTTTGTCCAAGGATGTGATTTGAGGTACTGAAGACTACAGAACACGAAGTGAGAGATTCAAAAAAGGGGGTTATGTGCTTAAATCCAAAATTGTCATTCCCAGACTGATCCACTGGCAGCCCATGGAGACACCAAAACCCTAAATGCCACCTTGGAATCATCCTACCAGAGGTCTACCCTTGTACATCCTCAGACTTGCTGCAGACTGAACAGAGAGCTATCTAGATCATGCAAGCTACACTGCCTGACATTGTATGTTCTTCTGTGAGACTATCTCATACAAAATGAGGTACAAAGACTCCTTCCAAAATACAGCCATGTCTGCTTTTTGAGGCACTGCTGAGGGAAGGAGTAACAGGGATAGGCAGTTAAAAAGCTCAGATTCATGCGTAGATGGAGATACATCTCTTTAGACCCGAGGCAGGTAATTTCTCAGGTGTAGGATGCTGAGACACGCCAAATCTTGGCATTTCATTTTGGCTAGTTTCTGTGGCTCTGTGTGACGAAGACAAAACCCTTCAATTTCCAACCACAATAAGCTAACAATTAAAATCAGCAAGTTCCAGCCTCAGGGATGGGATATCACATGTGCAAGAGAAATTCCATTTCAACCTGTAATTATGGGGTATCACACACCTCAGTACAAAAATGTAAGTACAGTAGTAACCAGAATAAGTTTGGGATCCACTAACAAACTGAAATGTGATTCTTTGAGACACTCTCTGAATTATTAGGCCAATATCATAAGATGATTCTCACAACTTCTCATTTTCATCTACATGGTAATATTTGGTGTTTTCAGCAATCTATATTATCAAGTGTCTGTCCTATGACACTCCAAAATGGTTTTGTTCAGCTGAAGATGCAGCTAGGCAACTACATGAGGACTGTAAAGCAATTATAGAAGCCACTATAAGTACTATACGATCAGTAGTGCTTACATTTACATATTTGGAAACTTTGAAGGTAGAAAGCCTTATCAGAAGACAAACATGGGTGTTTACAGGACTTGATTATAGATCGATGAAAAAACTATTGATTATTGGTCAATAATGAACTCCTTCCACCATCATGTGAGCACTGCTGTGAAAAATGAGTAGCACTTCTCTTTAAAATAAATTATGAGATTCTACTATCTTGTTCATTTTTGTATCCCTGCTCCAATCAGTGAGTTTATACATTGGAACTGCATTTCAGTACTTTTCAGAAGAAAAAGACAATGTAATGCACCAAAAAATGATCTCTCACCTTCTAGATCTTCCTTCTCAAAATGCGTTTTGAGAATGGAGCGAGTTCCACCTCTATCCACAACAGCCTCTTCGTCATTTCTCTGTAAAACAGAAAAAAGGACAGGTAAGTTGCTTCTCATTTGGAAGCTATTGGCAAGATTGCATAGTACTATGAAATAAAGATATTTTTAATATATATTTATTTATTCTTCCTACTCAGGAGAAAAAAATATGTTTTAAGAATTTAATTTTCCTTATTAAAATCTATTCCTCATGCATCAGCTTTTACTGAGGTATAATTACAGCTAACTTCGACATGCAGAAGTTCCCCTGTTAAAACTGGCAAGATAATGAGCAAACACTGGTTACTGAGAATGAAGGAAAACATGAGTCAATGGGACAATGAAAGAGATGAGAGAAATGCCTGGCTGAGGCAGCTTTATTATTTTACTCTTAAAGAAAGGGTGTTGCATGTGTATTTTTATCTTTAGGCTGGGATCCTGAGCTACATGCAGAATTACCAAATTATTAGCACTAACACCCACTATATTTTGTCAAAGCTAGAGAATGATACTCAGTGACAATATGAGAAGAAAGAAAACTTTTAATACCATGAAAACAACTGGCTTCACTTGCTGTGAATTGCAAAGCTTTACTTTTTCTTTACAAGCACCAAGTTGTAATTACAGTAGAGGCAGACAGCAAACATTAATAGCAGAAAACAGAAAAGCTGTCCTTCCTCAGGAACATATATTTCATGTTTCATTTTATACTGCAGTCATATATGCATTTTAACAGTATTCTTTGTAAGCGTGGTATGTGATGAACTAGTCTATTGTGCCTGGGATAAAAAGGCTGCAAAAAATAGTGAGTTTGGTCACTTTTGACATGGAAAAGAAAAAAAAAATCAAATTTCCTTAAGTAAAGAAATCATTTGGGACTTCAGCAACAGGGCACTGGACGCTGTGCTAAAACAAATATTGGCTTCAGTATGAGTTTGACATCACCAGTTGTAACTAGTAAATACAGCCTATATTTCACAGCATGATTTAGAGTGGTTTCCAGTAAATGACAATGAAGAAAAAAGGATGAGTTATGCAAAAACATCAATTAGTGCATTGTGACTATATATTGTCCTGCAGGAAGGGCTTTAGTAAGTGATACTAGAACAAGAACTGCTTCATCTCAACGTATAAAATTGGTACCTTAATGGAAGTCTGAAGAAAGGGGATTCAAATACTAGCATTACATGCTAAATATATATCACTGTACAGAATGCAACAGAATATAACAAGAAATTAAACTACATGACCATCTCTCCTTACAGAGCGCATTCATGTTTAAAGCTGGATGTCGTACATTCTGGATATGAGGTTTTAATTCAGGGTCCTCTCTTTTGTTAAAAATAGCTGTCATGCTGTAGCTATCTTACATAGAAAAATCCTAGGAACGTGTCAACACAAAGCATCTGGGCTGTTAAAGAAAGGAAGACCCAGAGTATTACAGTGTCTTTATTAGAGCTTTCCCCACAGATAATACTGAAATTTGACAATGAGAAAAGGCCTTCTATTAAAACTGTTTTGTCTTTTAATAATTTAGAATTAGCTAATAACCGATCAAGATGTACCAGGCAAGTATAATTTCACACAAACCATTTGATCATCTTAGGTAAAATGAATCCATTAATGTAAGAAATTAGACATAACTAGGCATGTTTGTCATGCTGGCGTGATGCCATGCCCCTGAGTGAATGGCTAGGCAGGATGCCAAAGGCCAAGTGCTACAGCCATATCAGAAGCAGGGCTATTCTAGCCTAAGACATAGCCATCAGTATTTTACTGATCCTGGAAAGGCCTTACAGAAGCAACGTTAGAGGAAATTCTACAATGATGAAACTGTTACATTGCTGGACAGTTTAAAGCCTTTACAGATCATCTAAGTAAACTAAATACAAATTAATTCATTAATATTTATCAAAATATGCTCATACACTTTGACTTCTCCTTTCCCATGTGTTCGATTTTCAGCTTCTGGCAATCTTTATCTTCCCTGCCTCCTCCTCCTGTAATGTCACAGCAAGTCCCTCATTCTCAGAAGTGGGTTTATTCCATTAATATTACAGGGGAAAACAGCTTAATTGGGAATATTGTGTTGTTGCCAATTCACTCGTCAAACTCTGAGCAAAGCCCAATTAAGCAGGCCTTGCACTGTACATCCTCACTTCCTAGGGAGTGGTTTGAAAGCCACCTTGCATTTACCAGTCCAAGAGTCATGCTGCATTTAGCCTAGAAATAATTTCTGTAATTTCTGTGATTCCTGTACTGCCTCATCAGAGGAGGGGAGAAGTGAGGGCAGGACTCACTAGTAGTTCAGTGCAATTAGGTCTTAATCTCATTTGGAGGTAAGCACTATTGTATTACAAGTAAAAACAGTGGCAGATCTGCTCTGCTTCCCCACAACAAGACACTAGAAACTTAATTTCAGTTGGTAATACTCTGCCTTTTACTAGCATGTCAGGAAAACCATGAAATTATTAAGTGCTGCAATAAATGAGTTTGAAACTGAAAGTATAGGCAAGACTAACCATAAAGCAGTCATGGAAGACAGAATTCATGCTCTGGATGACATTTAATGTACTGAGCAGCCACCAACATCCACACTAACATCCTCAAAAGCTATGAATTCACTACAGTTTTGCCCATCAGTTTCAGCAGGATCAGAATAAGGCATGGCTGTGAAAAACATTCAGTTTTCATGCCATGTTTATGTTGGAATTCTACTACTTCTTCCTTTCAGCACATATGAAGATGACGAGGGTCAGAAACTTTACACAGTGCACAAATCTGCTAGGACTGAGGTATTCAAACCGTATTGCCATACTGCAGCAGTCTGCAAACAAACGCGTGGACACACTGACCAGGTACGAGTCCTTGGAACTGTCCATTAGTGCAACGAGTTGCTTGCTGAGTCCAGCGAACACTGTGGTCTAGTGCTTAAAGCATGGGAGAGGGATCCAGAAGTCCCAAAGTGCTAATCCTGGCTCTGCCACTGACTTGCTGTGTGGCCTTGGGAAAATCACTTAATCTCTGTGCCTCAGCTTCCCCATCTGTAAAATAGGGATAATAATACTTACTTATCTACCTTCCCCACCAGACTGCTCTGTGCTATAATTAATACCTACACAGCATTTCAGGACAAAAGAAGTGCTACATCACTCCATTGAGGAAAGGGCGCGGTTCACCCACGTGAAGAGATGATGATCGGAAACAACAGATTTATAAAAATCAACATTTAAGCAAAAATGGTTTTTGGACATCAAACCAATGTATATTAATACCTTGTAATAATTTGCTTTGGCAACTTAACTGGACAAAGTTCACATAAAAATAAATATACTGTGTTCCTTTCTGAGCTAATTCAAGAGCGCTGCCTGTGGAATTACATTTCAGTGAAGCTTTGATCAGAGCACAATAAACTTGTCGTATATTTACAAACAACCTAACATTTCTCTCTCTTTTTCATTATATTTGTTAATATTTTTCGAGTTTATATAGTTATCACACAGCAGTTTGCTTAAAATGTAGGTGCATAACCATTTCCTCAAAGCAACAAAATATCAGCAAAAACACAGGAGAAGAAATAATATATCTGTGATAAAAGAGGAAGAAAAAGCTAAGGCTTTCACATGGAAACCACAAGCTCCTTAGAGACCAAGGCTCAGCAACTCTACTCAGTCCAGGATTTCACCTCATACATTTTCCAAATGAATGCTGAAATGACCTTCACCACACAGCAGCATCTGCTGCACATATTTCACAGGAAAAATCTATTTTAATGAAACGGTCTTATAAATACAGTTGTTACTATTTTTGTGTCTTCATACTAGAATTTTAAACACAGCGGTGGGTATAGAAAAGGACACAGTAGAGTCATCCCCTGTATCCTTTACAGTGCACCTGTGTAACACTGAAACGTGTATTTAAAGGTGAACAAAATTAGAGGGAAATAAATGGCCTTCAAAGACATCTGGCTTGTACTTTTTGGTGTGCAGTGATGAAGGAAGAAGGTCATGTAAGTACTAGGAGTACTGATTTTCAACCCTTGGATCAACAACCTGCTTATCAGAGGATAAAGTGAGGCTGCAGCCATTGCCAGGCATTTTAAGTGCACTGGAAGGAATAAAAAGGCCCATTGTTTAGAAACCAAAACCGAATGCCTAAAGTGCCCTTTCCATCCATGTATTGATAAAGCTCGCTATTCAGGATATTCCAAAGCTTGATAAATATCCTCCTGGAAAGCTTCCCAAATTGACCTTCTTTGGCTACGACACAACCCTAACTGCGATTCACAATGGGTTGCAAGGAGGTTGATCCTTAGACCTGTCACCTCCCAGAAATGTGCATTGCCCTTCCACATCTCAGATGCATTCAATTAACATCTAGACCTACACATTTAGAAAAGCTGAGAAACGTTATTTTATGACATATTTTCAGGTGGTTTTAGTTATAGCTCTTATAAACTGTCTATGCTTTCATCGTGTAGTACATGACAGTGAAAAGATAAGTAAAGTGGATCCATACAAAGGCATACAACACATTTTTAAGTATGTATGTTCTAAGATAGATGCATGTACTTGTAGGACTTCAGCACATTTCTGCATGATGGAATTAGGACATATTCCTTATATGCTGCAAGACAAGAAGGTAGATTGAAGTCCAGATGACAATACACAGATTTGAAGTTACCTATATGTTCATTACACATATTTCCAAAAAAAAAAAAGAAAACCAATGCATGCTATTAAAAGACACTTGCATATATTGTAAAAGCTACCTGAATACTGCACAAACGTTTGCTGAATATCACCTGTGTTTATCACCACAGAAAATAAAATAATAGTGTGTATAGTATATATATATATATATATATATAT